>JASAOO010002976.1:0-15567 GCA_030849075.1 Zelonia costaricensis | reverse complement strand
AGCAGGACTGGCTTTTCCCTTCCCCGAGCGTGGGAGAGAGGGGAGGGGATAAGCCCGCGAAGGTCGAGGCCGCGACCTCGGGTCCCCATCGAGAGCCCTGCATTTCGCCTCTGTTCTTCCTTTTGTTTTTCTCTATAGTTGCTCTATTGTCGCCCCCACTCTTCTCTCCTTCCTTCGCCAGTTCTGTGCCCCTCTTCCTCCCCCCTCCTTCTCTGTATGAGCGTCGTCAGCGCTCTCAACAACACAAACGTCTCCCAAACGAAAGAAAGGCTCGAAGGAAGAATTGAAAAGCGAAGTTTGCCGGCCAGGGAGATCACGACCACGCCGCGGCCAAGACCCGCCACCATGGCAGAGAGGGTGGCGGTCGCAGTCGCGGTCATGCCGTGCTCACAGCGCGAGGACAGCGTATTTGTGTGACGCGATGGACAGAGCGCGGGATCCAAGTCGCACACGCGAAAGTGCACGCACCTTCGAAGTGCGGCTGTCAAGTTGCTCGTATCCTCCTTTTAGGCTCGCGCTGTCGCCCACGTATCTGTCCGCGCGCCACGTAAGCTCTGGCGGCACGGGGTGGGGTGGGGGGGGGGGCGTGTCCACGGCATCGTCGCCGCGCGTCACTCAAACGAAAAGAAAAGGCGGCTTTGCCTTCGTCCTTTCGCTCAATGACTACGTCAAGCACCCGTCGCGTCCGACACGGTGCACGTCAACCTGACCTCCACTCTCCTGCCGTCCCTCGCCCCCCCCCTCCGTTGCCTACAACACGTGCGCACTTACACACATACACACAATAGGAAACGTGTGCGTCGCCACCGCTGTTGACGCTCTCCGTTCAGCCCCCTCCCCCCATCCCTCGAGAGCCATTTCGGTGCTCCTCTGTGTGGGTCAAACCTCTAAACAAAAAAAGGCACCATCACACGCACAGACATTTCGGCCTCTGCGTCGACGAGCGTCGCACGGGCTTGTGGCTTTGTGCTTTTTTTTTCCCCGGCTATTGAAGGAGCCCCACAGCCTTCTACTTCACCGCAGCGAGGGCACTCGAGCCAACACACACACGCACACCCGCACTCACAGAAGGGCGAGCGAGAAGGAGCAGCGATGTGGTTGACAGCAACGCGCCCCTGCCTCGCCGTAGCCGCTCGCACGGCAGCGCGGTGGCAGAAGAAGCAAACTGCCGCCGGCTACATGGCGAGCGCGGGAAAGGTCGGCAGCGAAGAGAAGTGGGCGCAGGCCGCGATGGAGTACATCCACGAGAAGAACCACGTCAACGATGCGCGGAAGCGGCAGCAGGACGTCGATCAAGAGCGCAGCATCGCCAATGCGTACGACCGCTACTCCGCCGTGGCGGACGCGAACTTTGACGCGCGTCTCAGCCGCCTCTGCGACCGCATGACGGAGGCGTTGGAGGAGCTGCGGCGGCTCGGGCTGGAGGATGCGCTGGAGGAAGCGGTGCTGCTCAACTCGGAGCAGCCGCCCGGCAACTATCGCCGCCCCTCCCTCACTCCTCCCGTGATCGGTTATGAGCCCGGCTTTGGTCTTGACGTCCCCCAGCTGCGCAACATGCAGGCCGAGTACCCGCCGCTGCGCCGCCCAACCGACGCCCTCGAGTACAGTAGCGGCGCCAGCGAGGACTTCCCGTACGTCGACGCGCACCAGATCGAAGACCTCACGGCCCGCCAAGAGGCGCAGCTGGAGGTGCAGCACGGTATTCTGCGCGAGGCGGCGCCGGTCACCGGGGTGGAAGGGGAGGGCTGGGAGGCGTACGTTGCCCTCCACCGCAAGGCGCTTGCTCGGCAGCAGCTCATCATGGACCTCCACAACGACCCGGAGCTGCGCGAGCGCTACGACGCTGACGCCTCGGTGCGGGCGGCGGAGTGGGAGCGCCGTGGCATGGGGCCCCTCTTTGTTGAAGAGCCGCTCGACCGAGACGCGGAGCTGCACTACGCGCAGGTGCCCGCCTACCAGCCTTTCCGCTCGCAATGACGCCCGTGCCAAGGCGATGACGGCGGCGGCGACTCGTGCGTGCGCTGCGGGGTGCGGAAACGGGCATTGGCTGCTGCGTTCTTCCCAACCCGCCTTCGCCCGTCTCTGGTCGGCGCAGCGCAGCGGACTGTGCCGCCGTGTCTCAAAGAAAAAGTAAAGGAGCTCTGATGGCGCCTGTATCTGCCCCACTTCGCTGGTAAAGAGGGATGTCCGGTCTATCCTCCGTCGTGGCTCCGGTGCTTACGGGTGCGCGACGTGGAAGAGGACGGCAATGAGCTCGGTGCGGCTCTTTACCGTGGCAAGTCTTCTTTTCTTGTTTGTGTGTGTGTGGGTGGGTGAGTGGGCGTGCATTTGCGTTTCTCCACCGCGTGCCGTGCATGCGCGTGTTTACAGGCTTCACATGAACCAAGACAAGTACACATCAGGAAGGGGCGGAGAGCATGCACCAAAGCAGCAGCGGGTGGACTGTAAACGGGAGAGCAGCTTCTTCACGTGCGGTCGCTCGCTATTGCTTCTCTCTCTCTATGAACCCTCCTACCCTCTCAGGGCCCCGCAAAAGTGCCGTGTCAGGCGCGCTCCACGAGCTGCCCATTCATGCCGCACACCCACTGCCGCCACACTGCGGGTGCTACGCTGTCTCTCTCTCTCTCGCCTTCCCCACATCCTCTCTTCCTCATCTCATTCCCACAACACACTTGAACCGCTTCGCGGCTACACACACACACACACACGCTCACTCACGACCTTGCTGGGCAACCGACCCTCCGCAGAGTCGCATGTGCCGCCCACGTGGGCGTCGCTTCCGGCCGCTGTAGGGAACCCCCACCCGTTCCTCCCTCTCCTTCCCTTACTCCCTCACTCTTTTGTTTTTCTCAGCACCCTCTTCGCTCTCCGCGGTGTGGACGGAAGTCGTCACTTCGAGGAGACGCGTGCCAGTCGCTACACGCTCGACCCGGCTGTAAAACAGAAGGGTTCCGCGCGGCAGTGCGGAAGCGGATTGAAGGCGGGGCATCGGCGCTGCCCCGACCCCCCCTCCCTCCCTCCCTCTCTCCCTGACACGCGCAACCCAGCCACAGCCTGCTGCTTCCTGTGCGCGGCCTCGCGTGCGTCGCTTTTCCCTTTCTCTTCTTGCTCTCCCTCCTTTCTTGCATTTTCAAGAAGTGTATTTTGTGCGTTCGTGTGTGTGTGTGTGTGTGTGTGTGTCTCTGCGGTCGTGCACGTGGTGCCCTCGTGCCGCCGTGCCGCCCTTCCCTCCCCCCTGTCTCCCTCGTTGCATTGGTGCCGCGCACGTTTGCCTCCGCCCAGTCGTGCACGCGATCGGGAGCATCCGTTGTTGCCCTTTGTTGTTGTTGTTGCCGCATCTGCGCTGCGGGAGTGGAGACGGCAGGAGAAAAAGAATAAGAAAAAAAACCGACACGTGAGTTTTGCGGACTACCGAACGCCCCAAGTACGTAACACGCCGTAAAGGAAACAAAAGGCCACGGACGTGAGCGGTGCCGCTCCCGCCTCCCCCCCCCTCCTCCTCTACTCATCTCTCTCTTCCGCTGTGCGTGTGCTGCAGCAAACGTTCTGTGCTCGTTTTCTTCATCCTCTCTTCTTTTTTTTGTGTGTAATCACGGGTTCTTTCCCTCAGCGAGGCGTGCTTGTGTCCTGATTCGTTTGTGTGTGTGCCTGTTTGTGCGCTTGTGTGCGTGCTTGTGTGTGTGTGTGTGTGTGTGTCTGCGTCCGTCTTTGCTTCTCTACAGTCGCTCTTCCTACACCGTCTCCCTCTAGAGTGCCTTCATCGACAACGCTCCCCCTCCCCCTCCCGTGCACGCACAGCCTTCCTGCAGCTCTAGTGCCGCTTCCTCTCTTTCGGTGCCTGTGTTGGCTGTTGCTCTCGTCAAGGGCGCTGAAGGGGGCGAGAGCAAAGGAAACAAGAAGAAAAAGGTGAAGGAGGCGTGCCGTCATTTGGTGTTTGTGTGTCCTGCGGTCCGCCTTCCGCTCCATCTTGCCAGTCCGCGTTGCGGCGTCCCGGTGCAGCAGCATTTTTTTTTTTTTGCGCGGACTTTGCATCGTGTTGCTGTTGTTGTTAGCTGGTTTGTGCGCCTCGAGGGGACACCGTCTGTGCGTGCAGCCCCTTCCGCGGCTGCTTCTGCGTTGGATTCTTCCATCGGTCCTCCTTTTTTCTTTGTCGTTTGCCTCTGTGTGCCCCCATCCGCTCCCCCACCCCCAGCCCCAGCCCCCACCTACTGTCAGGGACCTCGCTCTCCTACCGCAGAATTCTCTTTTTGTTTGTTCCTCCTCGGCCGCGCTTGCACGTCTCTTCTCTTTCCCTCCCCCCCCCCCCCTTCGACCGCCTCGCACCTGCGTCGGAGCATCGCGACATGCTGCCTCGTGTCCACAGTGCAACGTTCGAGGGCCCTGTGGTGCGCGAGCCGCCGCAGTCGCCGCGGCCCCGCACGCCGGGGCCCTTCAGTGGCGTGACCACGTCCCACTCTTCCATGCCGTCCACGGCCGCCACGCAAATCGTCAGCCGCGCCGGCTCCTCGCCGCCACCGCTCATGATCGACCCATCCATCAGGGAGCCCTTCCTTCTCTACGGGCCCTCGGGCCGCCTCCTCAACCGCTACGAGCCCACCGACCTCTGGGGCCTCCTCGTATCCGAGCACACCACGCTCAACTGCACGTACGCGCATACGATGGTGCGCGTCGGCCGTGCCGGCTGCTGCGACACCACACTGGTGGACCCGCGTGTGAGCAGCACGCACTTCACGATCGCGCTGGAGCTGGAGCCGTTCGGGAGCGACGCGAATACCGACGGGACGCATCAGCGCCACAGCAGCAGCGGCCCCTCCGCCCTGTCCTCTGGTGAATGGGGGGAGGGCGTGGAGGGCGACGAGGAGAGAGCGGTCATGGCGGCGCGCGAGGGGGACGCGCAGGCGAGTCGTGCGACACCCACTGCACGGCGCCGTCGCGGCCGTGGCCGAAACGTTTCTCAAAGCACGGCAGACGCTGACGAGGAGAAAGTGCCCCCGTCAAGCGCGAGCAACAGCAGGTCGAGCAATCCGCTGCCCGGCTGGCGCGTGCGACGGGTTGTCCTGAACGACTGCAGCGCCAACGGGACGTACGTGAACGACGTCCTCGTCGGCCGCGGCGAGTACTGCGAGTTGCACTACGGCGACGACATCAGCATCGTGCGGGTGACCGAGAAGAAGCGTCGGCGGCGCGACTCCATCACGCCGACGGCGCAGAGCAGCGACGACGACGACGGCGACGGCGAGGGGCGCGGGTGGACTGAATTAGGCAACGAGAACGAGGAGGACACACGCTGGACAGGCCGCGGTGGCGGCGACAGCAGCTCGGCACAGCGTCGCACCGCAGCCAAGGCCACAGCACCCACCGCATCTCTGAATGTCCCGGGTACGGCCCGTCAGCGCAAGGGTCGGCGCAGTGCCGGCGAGGTTCCGGAACCCGAGGCACAGCGTGATCACGCGCCGCACCGCGGCAGTGACGACGACCCGCGCGTGACGCAGATGCTGACGGCCCTGCTCTCCACCCTCTCGACAGAGCACACGTACGTGGAGCGCTTCTGCTTTCACCTCTACCACGCGGAGGAGGTGGGCCGCGGCGGCATGCCGGTAATAGAGCCGGAGTCTGTGGCCGTGGCGGCCAGCGCCGCTGCGGGGGCTGCGGCCGCCCCGGCGTCGATCATGAAAGGGCTTCCTCCCGAGCCCCCGCAGCCCGCCTCCGACCTGCTGGGGGTGCAACGCGTTGGTGCAGAGAGCACGCCGCCGCTGCCCCGCCGGCTGCCCCCCACTCCGCTGCAGCTCCGCTTCGACACGGACGGCGACGAAGGCGGCAGGACGTCGACGGCGGGCTCGGTGCAAGGGCCACAGCAGCAGCAGCAACAGCCACACCACAAGTCCGTGCGCTTCCCCGAGTACCCTGTCACGGCGTACGACTCCCCGCCTCGCAGCGGCGATGACAACGACGACGAGGTCGGCGGCCGGGGCGCCCACGACTCACCACCCATCGCACCCGCACCCAGCTCCCACCGCGATCGCCGCGGCTCCGGTGCCTCTGCCTTCGCCGCCGGAGCGCTGCCGCCGCTTGCCCCGGTCAGTGCGGATCAGCCGCTCAGCAGCGCCGTGACCCCCGCGCACGGCACGCGCTCCCGCGCCTCCAGCACCGGCTCCACGCGGGCGCTCTCAGCGGTGGTCACGCCGCACTCGCTGCTGCGCCCCCGGCCGTCCATCCGCGAGAGCTTCATCGCCCCCATCGCGCTGCCCGACCGTGAGGGGTCGACCGCGTCGTCCAGTGGGTCTCACCACGGCGCCACCGCTTCCAGCGCAGCGCTGCGCTTCCACGAGAGCATCGGTGTCGGGCCCGCGCTGCAGCGCAAGGTGGCCGCCCTCGCCACGCGCCGCGCCGGCAGCACGGCGAGCACGTCGAGCAACCAGACGACCGCGACCACCGGCAGCGTGAGCACCATCAGCGCCATCATGCGCGACGTGCCAGCGGACATGCCGATCCGCTACGCCGTGCTGCCGCTACGGCACCTGCAGTGGGGCGGCCGCATCGGCTTTGGTGCCAGCGGGGAGGTGTTCATGGGCATCGACGTGTCCACGGCGACGGTAGTGGCCATCAAGGTACTCAAGGGCGGCCCGCTATTTCAGCCCCCCTCTACGCCGTCGGACGAGGAAGTCGTGCCTCCACACGCGGCCCCAACCGCAGCGGCAGCTGGACGGACCCCCCTTGACGACGAGAACACGATCCTCGCCCTCACCAACGTCAGCTTAGGGCCGTGCGACCTCACCGCGCCGACGCCAGCAGGCCCCCGCGGCGCACCGGAGGCCGACATCCTCTCTGGTGTCTCCATCTCGTCCGCGTCGCCGACCACGGGGCCGCCGTCGGGATCGGAAGGGCGGCAGCGCGACATGGGCGGCGGCAGCCACGCGCAGGCGGACTTCGCGAATGAGGAGTCGCTGGAGGTGAGCGCCGACTCGCCGTCGTCGGCGGAGGGCCGCACGTCGACCGCGGTGGTGGCAGCGAGGGCGACAACGCGCGATGCCGTCCTGGTCGCCGAGCAGTCTGTAAAACAGACGGGGCCGCCGCGCCGCGACGAGCACCCCGCCTCGCCGCTGCTCCGCAAGCACCTTCGCGAGATCATTTTTCTGACGACGCTGCAGCACCACCGCATCGTCCGCTTCCTCGGCTTCCAGTTCAGCGAGGACGGGCGGCTCTGCCTGCTCATGGAGTACGTGGCGGGCGGTACGCTGCAGACCCTCATTAAGAACTTCGGCGCCTTCGAGGAAAACGTGATTCGCCTGTACACGCTGCAGATTCTGGAGGGGCTGGAGTACCTGAAGCGCAAGGGCGTCGTCCACGGCGACCTCAAGAGCGCCAACATCCTCGTCTCGGAGCAGGGCAGTGTCAAGCTCACCGACTTCGGTACGAGCCGCTTCCTCACCGCCTGCAGCGCGGAGGAGCGCAGCGACGGACACCCCAGGCACTCGTCCGAGGACGCGCAGGAGGAGGAAGAGGAGGTCGTCGCTGCCAAGCCGCGGGGGCAGCCTGCAGCTCGGCAGCGTGGCAGCCACCCGCACCAGCAGCACCGCGATCCGCGCCGGGTCGCCGCGAACGAAGCGACGCCGACAGCAGGGTGGGGCGACGCCGGCGGGGGCGGCGGTAGCGCTCGTGGAGAGCGCGGCGGCGAGAGCGGCGCCAACTCTGCCGCGTCGGAGTCCTCGGGTGGCGATGAGGACGACGGCAGCGGCGGCTCTGCCGGGGACGGCGCCGACAACGAAGACGACGACGAGCAGGAGGAGGACGGAGACGTGGAGGTGGAGGAGGACACGGACTGGGGGGAGACGGAGGACGAAGCCGATGCCCCACACAACCGCGTGCTGTGCGGCACGCCGCTTTACATGAGTCCCGAGCTGATCCGCACGCAGGACCCGTCGTTTGCGTCGGACATGTGGGCCCTGGGCTGCGTCGTGTTCGAGATGGCCACCGGCGGCGTGCTGCCGTGGCGCAAGGTGCACAACATGACGGCGGCGGCGGTAGTTTGGTACATTGGGCAGCGCGAGGAACCCCGCGACGGCCCCTCCCTCATCGACGTCTTTGCCGCCCGCGCAAAGATGAACCCCGACGACAGCGGCGACGACGGCGATGGTGCATCTGCCATGGATATGGAAGGGGTGCACGGGGGCGAGGAGCCGGGCAGCAGCAACATCGGTGCGTACGAGGACCGCTCGCAGCGCTCCTCGAGTGGGTCGTACGCCAGCAGTGGTGCGTGTGTGGGGCGCTGGGGCCGCACCCCATCTCCGCTGCTCATCGACCTGCTGCAAGTGACGCTGCACATGAACGCGGCGATGCGGCCGACCCCGGCGGAGCTGTTGCAGCACCCGTTCATCCGCAACGAGGCCTCGGACGTGGCGCTGGAGCGGTGGCACGCGATGGTGGCGGCCAACCGGCGCGGCGTTCTGCCCGTGCTGGCCCCGCGCGAGCGCACCGAGCCCGGCGCCGGCGGTGAAGCGGAAGATGCCGCGCAGGTGCGCGAGGTCAGCGGCAGCCAGAGTCGCGCCACGCTGCGCTCCGTCCGGGGCAGCAAGGCGGGCAGCCCCTTCGAGACCGCCGTCGTGCTGGCGACCAGCAGCAGCGCCTCCCGTGACGGTTCGCTGCGACACCGCGCCTCCGTCTCGCCGGTGCGCACCACGCCGCCCTCGCCGCAGCAGCATCACGACCACGCCGCGCCAGCAGTTTGTGTCGAGGAGGTCGACGAGGGCGACGCGGTGGCGCGCGAGAAGAACCTCGCGGTGGGTGAGCTGGCGGGTCGCGCTGCCCCGGCCACCCCGCAGCCGCCCCTCCACCTCCGCCACGCACCGTCCTGCAGCACGCCATCCACCGGGACGTGGCGCAGCAACGGCGCGCGCTCCTCCGGCTCGGGCGGGCCCCTCATCGGCGGCTCCTGGGAAGACGTCGAGTCCTTCTCGCTTTCCCCCCTGCCAGCGGTCGCGAGCCAGACAAGGGGAGGCACGCACGCCGCGCCCAACGCCGCCACGTCGCAGAGCCCCTCCGTTCTGGGCGCCGGCAACCCCGACTCGCAGCCCCTCATCGCGGAGCCGCCGCGCCGGCCCCCGGCAGCCGCGGCACGCCAGCGCATGGACCTCCCGCCCCCCGTGACAGCGATGGCAGCGACGGCAGCCGCGATGGGGGCCCCGGTGCCGTTGCCAGTGCCGCAGCAGCCGCTGATGTACACCGGTCCACAGTGGTGGGGGCCGCAGAGCTTCTCGGCCCCGCCCAAGGTCCCACTGCCGCGCTCCCGGGCCGGCGCGCCACCGCCGTCGCAGCGCCCCGTGGCGTACTCGATGCCCACGACGCCGGCTTCGATGCCGCCGGGCATGAGCACGTCCTACATGCGCCAGCATCAGCTCTTCCTCAAGCAGAACGAGCAGGAGCGGCGCCGCCTCTCGCTGTCGGCGCCGCAGGGTACCCGCCAGACGCGCGGGCGGCATCGCACGGAGGGGGCCGCGCCGCTGGGATTCGCGTTCGATGCGGCCCCGGTGTTTCCGCCCAGCTACCAGTACGCGGTGCAGCAGCCCGTGTTCGACTACGCGCCGGGGTACAGCGACTACAACGCACATGTCAACACGCAGACGGTGGAGATGCGGTTGCCGCCGGGGTTCGCGAGCCAGTCGCTCTCCACGTCGCAGCACCCGTACACGGCGGGGACGCAGCCGTCGCAGCGCAAGGGGCAGCACTATGGAAGCGGTACGGGCGGCTCGCAGGGCGTCTCCGGCGTGCACCTGCATCGCGTCCCAGCCAGCCAGGCCACGCCATCCCAGGCCTCACGTGCGAGTCAACGAAAAAAGAAGAAGGGGCAGGCGAGCGGCCGACACGAGCGGGGCCGCGCCGGCGGTGCACCGGACACGACGCTCTCGCCGCCCCTGCAGCCGCAGAGCCCCGGTGGCGGCGGCGGTGGCAGGCCGGCGCGTGGCCCCGTGCTGCCCAGCATGTCCCTGCCCTTCGCTGCCTCGGCCCCGACCTCGGCGCCGCCCTCGATGCAGCCACCCCATCCCGCACTGGGCGGGCTGACGATGGAGGTCGGCAACCTCACCCTGAGCTCGCCGCAGAGCGTGCATGCCTTTGCGCAGATGCCAAGCTTCACGACCTCGGTCAGTACCGCGGGACCGGCGCTGACCGGCACCGCCTACACCGGGGCACCGGGTGTTGCAAGTGCGCCCGTGCTTCTGCATCCGCCCGGCCTGCCTCGCCACCTGCGCAGTGCCGGGCCGCGGCCGCCCACCAGCAGCGCTGACATCGCCGCTGCCGAAGGTGGTGCACCGCCTTCGCCACCGCTCGCTGCGATGGCCGAAGGCAGCAGCAATGCCAGCGGGGTCCTCAGCGACGCGCCTGGGCGGCAGCGACAGCGTCGGCACGCGCTGGCCTCCTCCGCGGTGTTGGGACGGCGCAAACACCGCCTGCGCCCTTCGCACGCCGTGGCGCCGCTTCAGCAGCAGCGGCAGCAGCGGCCTCGGCAGCTGCAGCGTCAGCAGCGGAACGCGGCGCGGCGCCTGCGTGCAGGCGCAGTGCAACGCGTGGGGGTCGGCGACGGCGGCGGGGGTGGAGGCGGGGGCAACAGCGAGCACACTCCCCCGCTGTCACCACAGGCCAACAAGAAGGAGCGGGCGCACGACGGCGACGCACGCGCGGCGACGCAGCAGGAGACGCGCGGGACCGCGGCGGCGCCGGTATCGGGCAGCAAGCGGCGGCTGCGCACCTCGACGCGGGTCACAAGTCGCGCGGCAACGCGGCAGCAGCTGCAGCGGCGGCGTCAGCAGCACCAGCAGCAGCGCGCACGGCAGCGCTCCGCTTCCCCGGAGGCACCACCGAAGCAAACGAACGGAGGCTGACGAAAGCCTCCAAATGCATGCATCGGGATGGAGAGGGGGTGGGGGGTGGCGGTGGCGGTGGCGGTGAAGACAGTGGTAGGGCGTGCGCGGAGGCACGCTGTCCTGTGAATGTTTGAGCGTCTGCGTTCTGCCACCACTGAACTCCTCTCCGCAGCTCTTCTCTTCTTCCTACTCTGTGTCGTTGGTGCGACGCAACCGCCTCAGTGCTGAAAGGTAACTCGGAAAAAAACACAAGCGTTGTTGCTTTCACACAGTACATGTGTCGAGATGGCGTGGGAAGCCCGCCGTCTCCGTGCCCAACCACCTCGACGAGCCTGTGTTGGCCCCAACCTCGCGCCCTCCCCCTCCCCTCCACCCCTGTGCCAGCTTGGCTCGTCCAGGTGCACTTCTCAACGTGTCCTCCACCCCAGCTCGTCATTGCGTCCCTCTCCTGAGCGACCTCGCCGACCCTTGCCCACGCCACCCGCTCTCCCACCGCACACCTCCACGAGTCTCCCACGGAACCCTCCTACAACGGAGAAAAGAAAACAAGCGGCAGAGATTCGCCTCTACGCATCGCGCCAATCCGCGCGCGAAGACAGAAGCAAGTAGCAGAAAAGAAGAAGAGGGGAAAAGAAACGGTGCATTCACAGCGCACTTGGGTGTCTCTCTCTCCTCCTCCCCCCTCCCACAAATGCAGGTTCTCTCGTCCAGCGGTGGTGGTGCTTCGCCGTCGTCGGCCCCGGCGTGGCTGCGTGAGATTGAGAGTCAGCTGGTGGTCCGCAACGCGGTGGAGCTTCGGCCATCGCAGTCCATCTTTGACAGCTACGCCACGCTGCACGCCTCGGCGCTGCACCTGCAAGCCGTGGAGGAGGAGCGGCAGCAGCTGCGCATGGAGCAGACCCGCCTCACGGAGCGGGTGCGGGAGCTGGAGCGGGCCGCGGCGAACACGTCCGTGCAGACCTCGCGCGAGCGTGAGCTGGAGGCGAAGAAGGACGCGCTGCAGGACCAGCTGCAGATGTACATGCAGCGAGATAGCGAGTACTACAAGGGCCTCAGCGAGGTGCGAGCACTGCGGGAGGAGAGGGAGGAGTTGCAGCGACGCGTGAATGCTGTGTCGGCAGACCTGGAGCAGCGCACCGCCGAGCTGCAGCTGCTGCACAAGGA
This sequence comes from Zelonia costaricensis, assembly GCA_030849075.1. NCBI lineage: Eukaryota > Euglenozoa > Kinetoplastea > Trypanosomatida > Trypanosomatidae > Zelonia > Zelonia costaricensis. The sequence continues at coordinate 3,547 of JASAOO010002976.1, read as the reverse complement.
GTACACCTCGCTGCGAGATGAGTACGACCGGGTGCGGCTCACCGTCAGCGAGGCGGACCGCAACCAGCGCGATGCCAAGACGGCCGAGGCGAAGATTGCCCAGCTCCAGTACCGCATCCAAACCCTCGAGGCGGAGCTGACGATGCTGCGCCGTCGCCTGGCGGTGGCAGCGCTGCAAGGCGAGGATGGCGGTAGCGCGGGAGCCGCAGCAGGCGCAGCGATGGCCGAGGACGTGCGCGCGGTGGACAGCAACGCGGAGGGCGAGGCCAGCGAGGCGGCACTCGGCTCGAGCTACAACGCGCAGACGTACCGAGCCGACCCTTACGCGATGGCCTCGGCGACCCGCCTTGGTGGGGTGCCGAGCCGCGCCGCCGCGATCATCGCGGAGGCGCACAACGGCAGCAACCTGCACGGTCTCTGCGTGCTGGACGACGGCAAGCACTTCCTCACCTCCGGCACGGACAAGTACATCCGACTCTGGAGCCGGCAGAGCACGCAGGCGGAAAAGTACTTCTCCTCGAGCAGCATTGCCCTCTCGCTCGATGCCTCGTCGCACTACTTGCTGGCCGGCTGCGCCGATCACATCGTGCGCTTCTGGGACGTGAACACACTGCGGGTGCTGGAGATGACCGGACACACCGAGAAGGTTGTCGCCGCGTGCCTGTCTTCCAGCGCACAGCACGCCTTCACCGCCAGCTCCGACAGCACCATCAAGCTCTGGGACGTGCGCCGCCGCGAGTCGCTGCGGACGCTGCTGTGCCAGAGCACGTGCAACGACGTCACTGTCGCGGGCGACACCGTCTTCTCAGCCCACTACAACGGCAAGATCACCGTGTGGGACCGGCGCACGGCAGGGCGCAGCGGCGAGGCCCTCGCCCACCAGCGGGTTGCGACGTGCGTGCGGGTGAGTTCAAACGGCCAGCTGTGCGTGTCCATGGGCAAAGACAACACCATCGCCGTCCGCGACGCGCGCGTATTCACGAAGGCGCTGTTTACGGTGGCACCGGAGCAGCTCACGGTGATGATGAACTGGGCGCGGCTGGCCATCGCGCCGAGTGGGCTGCTCTGCGCCGTGGGTAGCGGGCGCAACTCCGACCTCCTGCTCGTTCACCTCGACGAGGCCCGCGCGGCGGCCCAGACGACCTTCAGCACCGCGTCATCGCCGTCCTCTTCTGCCGTGAAGGTGCTGAAGGCGTGTGTGTCCGCGTCGGCGGGGGAGGCGGGGGGCGGCAGCAGCAGCTGCAAGGGCCCCGTCTTCAGCGTCGCGTGGGGCTCCAGCGAGGGCGGCCCGCTCGTGTCCATCAGCGACGACCGCTCGGTGCAGGTGTGGGAGTGAAGCTAGACGAGAGGGGAGTGTGCGGTGTTCGGCCCAAACTGCTGGGGTCTGCGCCGCCTTGTTTCCCGGCCTGCCTTTGTGTCAGGCGAGGGAGGAGGGGGGAGGGAGGGACTTCGAAAGCGGCGCACTAGGATAAAGCCGCCTAGGCAATAGTACCGCTCGTATGGTCGGTGAGAGGGGGAGGGGGTGGAAGATGGAAGATTGCCAAACTGACGGTTGCACTCCATACCGTTCTGCGCCGTGTGAGCGCCACGCCCTTGAGCCTCCCTCCCCCCCGCCCCCCTGCTGCTGCTTCAATTCGGTTCGTGTCTTTGTTGCGTGGCGGTGCAGCGTCGTGCTCCCTAACCAAGTTCTCGTTTTTTGTTTTCCTTCGCCCACGTCCCACGTGCAAGACCGACTGTTTTTCTTCTTTCTCTCTCTCTTGGGCTCTTCGTGCGCTGACGGGCAACACGTTTGCATGCCTGCGTGCGGTCGTGCTTCTCGGAAACCTTCACGCCGCTCCACCACCAGTCGATGACACTTCCCCCCCCCCCCACCGCGAACACCCTGCACTGGCCTGGCATCCGGCTTTCTTTTTTTCTTCTTTTCGGCTTCCCATGCGCCTCTCCTGTTGTACTGGAGTGTTTCCGTCTCTCAGTGGTGAAGGAACGGAAGAGAAACAGCGCCAACACATTTTTTATGAGTAATGGGCCAGCAGCAGTAGGTGTTGTGTCGTGCAACTGCAGGCGAAGGCCTCTCGTGAAGCGCCCCCCCTCCCCCTCCGCCGCCTCCTGCCCCCACTCGCGGTGCTTCCTTTTTTGCTGCTGTGCAATGGACATGTTGGCGCTCTCGTCCTCTCGCGTACCTCCGCGTTGACGCTACACGCAAACTCGCTAACGCGGCGCAGAAAGAAAAAAAGCCAAAACGCCGCTCGCAACGTGAGACGGCCGGCCAAGCGTCGGCACTTTCCTCTGCCTCTCCCCCCCTCCCCTCCACCGAGGCGGCAACGCTCGCCCTTGTGCCCGATGGAAGAGTCAGCCACGCATGTGCGCTCGTCCTGCGCAAGGCACAGAAGCTAGATGGCTGTCCTGCGTACCCTATAAAGGTCACTTTTTCTCGGCACTGTCATCTTGCGCTCTCACTCGCACTCGCACTCGCACTCCCATACCCCGCTACCGCACTCTTCGCCAGCAGTACCCCCCCCCCCCCGCTGTAGCAGCCGCACGACTACTCTCGGCCTCTCCCGTACACCCGCTCGTTTCGATCGCCGCTCCGTTCGCCCCGCCCAGACGTGCGCACATCCTCACGCCTCCCCCGTCACTCCCCCCCCCCCCTTCCGTCTCACGGACTCTCTGNAGGCCCCCCCTCCCCCTCCCATCTCCCTTCGTAGCGCTCTTGAGATCGAGTGTGTCTGTGGGTGTGTCGGTGTGTTCTCGCTTCTTCGACGTGGTACGATTTAGTTGTATTTCCCTTCCTCGCGTGCCTCGCCGACTTCCGTGACCATCAGCGCTTGCACGCACCGGTGAACGCTCCTGCTGCTCTCTTTTCCATTTCTTCTTCTCCAGTTCTTTTCTCCCTACTCCTACCGTGTGTTTGTGTGTGTCTGTTTTTTGTTTGCTTTTGTTTGTGCGTGCTTTCCTCACTTTTTTTTTGTGGCAGTGCGCGTCTGTGCTTGCTGTTGCCTCGCCGTCTTCCTTCGCGCCTTTTGCGCCGTCCCTGGTCTTCCTTCCACACTCTGCCTTCCATTTGTCCTTTTCTGCCCCGCCGCCTCGCCGCACTTCTCTTGCGCCCCCCCCCCCACCACCACCACCACCCCCACCCCTCACCTGCGTGCACTGTTGCTGTCTTAGCCGCCTAGCCCCTCCACTCCCCCCCCTCCCCTAACCCCTGTATCCCCCACTCCCGCCATACTTCACACAACAGAATCAGCCCTCCGCCCTTCGCCTCGCCTTAGCCTGCAGCCCACTTGCTCTTCACCCCCCCCTTTCACCTTCTCACCACACTGCAGCAGCCGTCGGCTGGGCAGACAACGCGAACACCAGCTGCGTCGCTTGGGGTCTTTTTTTTTTTTTCTGCTGTCTCCACTGCGTCACAGCGCACCTTCTTCTCTGTCCTACAAGCGCAGTTGCGTGGGTGCATCGCGCGGCAGAGGACGAGGGCACCTCCCGTCCCCCCCCCGCCCCGTGTTCTCCGCGGTGCCATCGGGCGGCGCGCCTCGCAGAGCAGAGCTGC
>JASAOO010002975.1:0-15553 GCA_030849075.1 Zelonia costaricensis | reverse complement strand
CCCATAGCCAGACACCTCTTTCCCCCTTCTTCTGCTCGCTTTCCGCTAACGCGACGCTTTCCTGAGCCCTTCAGTCGTTTCCTTCTCTCTTTCTCTGCGTGTGTGTGTGCTTCTATCCAAGTTGTCTTGGTGCCAGTGCCCCTTCCCCCTCACCCCCGCTGCAGTCGACGCGTGTGGCCCGCTCCCTTGTTGTCTTAGTGGTTCGCAGCCTGTTGCCCCATCTTGTACCTCCACCGCTGCACACCAGCGGCCCTCGCGCGCCTCGAACTTGCACACCCATCTTCTCGTCTCTGTTGCGTACAGCTGACGCCAGACAGGCACCGCCATTTGGGCTGCGTCGCACACGGGGAGCGTGCGCACTTTTTTCCCGCCTTCATTCTTTCTTTTTTTTTCTCTGCCCTTCCCCACCCCATCCGGCCGTCTTCCCGGGCGCGCACCAGTGTCGCAACACAGGTCGGTGGCACAGCGCTCAAGACCACACAAGAAGAAGAAAAAACGGGAGGAAGAGTGCCGTTCACGAGCGGGTGGAGTTTTGAGCACCGGAGAAGTATACGCACACACACACACAGAGAAGAAACAAGAGAAGCAGCGTCCGCTCTTTTTTCGGGTTCTAAAGACGGCCGAACGTGTGCGATTGCCGCAGCAAAGAAACCACCTCGAAACGTAACCACGTATTTCCCCGCACTTGCTGCGTGTGTGTGTGTGTGTAAGTGTGATCGTGCGCGGTTCGCAGCGGGGCCGGAGAACGTGCACCAGGCGACAACAAGAGAGACGACGAGCGCTCGAGCTTGTACAAGGACGGGCACACCCGGACAAGCTTGACCGTTGAGGAGCTGCGTCGGCGAGCGCGGAGTTTCGACAGCGCCCACCCCGACAAAGCCCGCCCGTTCTTTTTTTTGTTGTTTGTGGCGTCCTGCTTCGCATTTTTCTCTCCCGCCTCTCCCCCAGACGTAGTTTGCTGCTGCCTTGCGCGTTCGTTGCGCCGTTCTTCTTGCAATTTCAGTGCCTGTGTCTCCTTCTTTAGGCCCCCCCCCCCCACTCTCCCGACCCCTCGCAGCGCGCGGGGTCTCACCGTGCTTAGTCAGCACTGCGCCACTTCCTCCTTGCCCTCCGCCTCAACTGCACCTCTGAAGCTCGCCAGGGGTCTAGTACGCTGTAGAGCGCAGTGTCATTAGCGCTGTCGTCCTCCCCCCCCGTCTACCGCACGTCCCTGCAAGTTCGTCGGCGTTGGCTGTTTTCGTCTCCATTACGCCGCAACGCCTCCTCCGCTGAGCGAGCCTTGGTGTCTCTTCCTTTTCTTCTACTTGTGATTGCGCGCCTGCGTTTGTGGCTCCTCTGTGCCTGCCTTTGTTGTTCTGATTTTTCTCTAGTCATTTCACGGGCGTGAACACGCGTTTGCTGTTGGCCAGTTGCTGCTCCTCTTCTCTCGCTTTTTCTTCCAACCACCTCTCTCTGTCCTGGAGCGGACTGGCCTACGCCTCCCGTTCTGGAGCTGCGCATCAGTATCTTGTGGGTGTCTGCGCGTGCGTGTGTTCTTTTTTTGTTTCTTCATTTTTCTTTTTTCCCCCGCTCTGCTGTGGTGTGTAATTCGGTGCGGATTTCTCCTGGCTCGTTTTTTTGTTTTGTGTTGTCTTGCGCCCTCACCTCGCCTCTCTGTTGCGCGCCTTTTGTGTTTTTTTTTCGTTTGTTTCGCGCTGCTTCGCTTCCGTCGCTTCCCCTGATTTGTTTCCCCTCTTTTCACATCCACATCGTTTGCCCTGACACACCGGCCTCCCCCCTTCCTCTTCTCACCCGCGCCTCCTCCTTCATTTCTCGGCTTTCGTGTTTTATTAGTCCGCCCCTGCCCCCCTTGCCGCTTCCACTGCCCAGTGTCTCCTCTTTCTTCTCTTTTCCGTTCTCCTCGTCGAATCCGGCTCAGCGTCCTGAGGACGCACGCACCAGCTCTACACATACACAAACTCGCATACAGACATACACGCTCCACCATCGCACCAACACGCACTTGCCACCCTTTTTTTTTTCTGTTTCTCTGCTCTCGCCGTTAAAGTCGTCCCTCCACCCACCTACCCACCCACACACCGACGGTGGCCCATTCAACCTTCACTCACGGTCACACACACACACACGAGCGGAAGGAAGCGACCCGCGTTGCTGTGGCAAGTGTCTCTGTCTCTTTGTTTTCTGTGCCGTTGTGCGTCTGCCGCGTGCTTGCCGTGTGCAGCTGTGCCGTTTTTCCCCCCGCATTTGTTGTGCTTGCCCGACTCCACCACTACTGTCGGCAAGACTGCGCGTCGATTAATTTCCTTGTGCCTTTCTTCAAGTGCTGACGACCTCTCTTTTCCGTCTTGTGCTGTGCCGGGAGGGTTGTCTCCTCCTTGCGTTCTGGCGACGTAGCCCTTGTGTCCACGCTTGTCCCGCTTTTAGCCTCCACGCGCGTCCTCGCGCGCTGCTGTTGGCCTCCCCTCTTTTTTCCCTTTCTCTGTTTTTTTTTTATCGCGCCCCCCCCCCCCCCCACCACTTCCCTCCGTGCTCTCGTATCTGACGAACGTGCGCACACGCCGGCCTAAAACACAAGGGGGGAGTCCGCTGAAGCACACGAGGTCCACGGGTGTTGCAGCGTCGTTGGCGCCTCCTGCATCCGTGCCCTTTTCGCCTCAGCATTTTTGCCGTCATCGTGGTTCTTGTTCCGGTTGTTTCTCTCCACGTTCCACCTTGACTTTGTTCTCACGTCTTCTTCGCTTTTCTTTTTGTTTTCCTCCGTGTCTGTTCTGCTGCATTTCTCGCTCCGGCGCTTTGTTTCTCTCTCTGACCGGGTTACCGGGGGACTCCGTGTGTCTCTCTCTCTCTCTCTGTGTGCCTGTGTGATCTTCTCTTGGCCGCTTGTACCGTGTGTGTGTGTGTGTGTGTGCGCTCGCTGGTCTCTCTCCCTCCCCCTAGTTGACCCAACAGTGTCTTCCATTTCCCATCAACCCACCGCCCCCCACGCCTAACGTGTTCGGCTGGCGCCACGACTTGCGGTTGTCAGTGTGGGCAACTCAGGAAAGAACGAGAAAAAGAAGTGGCTCATTTGCCGCTGTACTTACCTCCCCCAACCCGCGTTCGCCTCAGGGTGTCTTTTCTTTTCGTGCTTTCGCATAGTGACGGCGCGACCCAACGGAGGACAAGGCGTACACACCTCTTTTAGCCTTCTCTCAGCGCCGCATACTGCTGCCGCGCTCGCCTGCGCCTCTGCCGTCCATCTCCCGCCTGTGGTCAACTTCCCCCGTCTTCTTAACCGTGTTTGATTGCCTCGGTGTACCTTGGCGTGTGCTCGTGTGATTGTGTGTGTGTGTGTGTGGATGTGCATGGGTGCTGTTCTGGTTCGCACTCCCCTCCTACAGCGTATTCCGTACACCGGTTTTCTTCTGTTTCCCGCGTCCCTGCAGGCGCGCTGCTCACCCTCCTTTCTCTCCCCTCCTCTAGGTGTGCGCTTCGCCTGGTAGATCTCTTCAAGGTTGCGTTTCCTTCACTTCCTTTTTTTGTGTGCTTCTTTATCTTTCTTCGTCTGAACTCCGCGCGCACGTGTGTGTGTGTAGGTGCGTGGGTTGTTGGCCTGTTTGAATTGCGCCCCCCCCCCTTCCCTCCTCTACCTCCTCTACCCCAATTCCTCNGCGCCCCCCCCCCCCTCTTCCCTCCTCTACCTCCTCTACCCTAATTCCTCCCTTCTCTCTATCCCCCTCCCGCTGGCGCCCCCCACCCCTACCTGCTGACCTCACCGCAGCCTTCTCTCCCTTGTCTGCCGCACTCGCTTCTGTCCCCACCTTGCTTCCGCCGCTATAATCTCTCTACTTTGTATTTGCGTGTGTGTGTGTGTGTGTGTGTGTGTGTGTGTGTGTGTTTAGGAGCGCGCCTGCTCGTCCTCCTTCGGTCGGCGTGCTTCCTTTGTGACTTCCTCCTCTTCTCTTTCCCTCTTTCTTTTTCTCGTTTCTTCCTTCTTCAAGCTACATCGTTCATCTCGTGCGTGTACGGCGGTCCTTTGTTCGCTTTTTGTAGTTGACCTTCTTACTGTTGACCGCGTTCCCCCCCCCCCCCCCGTGGATCTCTCCTCCTCCCCTCACCTTTCTTGCTAGCTGACGCGTGTCTACCTCCCCCCGTTCTGTTCCCCTTCCTTCCGGTGCAGGCGTCGTCCGCGCTGACAAACACACACGCACACACACACGCATACACGCGAAACGTAACAACACCAAACAACGCCACCTCTTGTCAGCCTTGGATCCCATCGCGTCTCTTCTCTTATTTCTCCGCACCCCCTTCCCCCTCCCCCTTCAGTTTCTCCCCTCTTTCACAAATCTCTGTCGCTTGGTGCACTGGGCCGTGGCTGCTGTCGCACCGCCGTCAGGTTTATTTGTTTCTCACTCGAGCTGGTTTTGGCTGTCATCGTTGTGGACTTCCCACCTCTTTCCCCTCTCCCCCCGTCAAACTCCGCCCACACGTCATTTTTTGTCCTCGTGTTTCCCCTGACCGCTTTGGTCTACCGCGGAGCCGTGGTCGGCGGGTTTTGCAGCATCTGTGCAGTAGCCTTCTGCTTTGTTTTTGGTTGGAAGTAAGCACCTCGGACAAGCTCTCCGCCCCCCCCCCCCATTCCCCCGTCACCGTTATTACTCCGTCTCTCTCTATAATCCCCTTACCCCACGTCGTGCGGGTTCTTCGCCCTTGACGAATTTGCTGTTGTACTAGTGCGGGCTCGAGCGTTGCGGGCGATAGTTACTGAGGACCTTCTTTTTTGTTGTTGTCTTGTTACGTTGTGTGTGTGTGTTTGTGCCTCGGCGCTTTCGTGTGCAAAGAAGCCTCCGTACGATCTGACTGGGAGGCGCTGGGCCTGCTGCGTACTTCGCCGCACGTGAACGCTTGTCTGCGTGCGTGCCGTCTGTTTCCCTCTTCATTCGCTCTTTTTTTTCTTTTGCTGTCACACTGCGACTGCCTTGACGGAGCAGGCAGCACGCCATTCGTTCTTGGCTTCTCCGGAAGTTCATCGTTTGACATCTCTCTCTCCTTTGTTCTCTGTTCTACCGCCGATCACGAGAGACGATGTACACGCCCACCTCGTCCGAGGTGATGCGCGATGTTGCGCTCTTCACGTCATACCTGCAGGAGCGCACCACCACCACCACCAACAACAGCAGCAGCAACGGCAGCAGGGTTCCAAACCAGCGATCTGATGCGGCAAATGCTGCTGCTGCTGCGACGTCGGTCCCACCGCCACCCACCACCGCTTCACGGCAACAGCCCCCGCGTCTCACACCGGCCGCGGGCGTTGCGGCCCCGTCGCGTGGGGGGACCGGTCGTCCCGCGCTTGGCATCGTGCAAGAGCGCGACCACACCAGCGCTCTCGACTACGCGTCCAGTCACGGCTACTACATGCCCGACCTCGGCGGCGGTGACGGTGCAGACGCGGCGACGACGAACACCACCGCTACCCACGAGAGCGAGCGACTTGAGGCGCCGCAGCAGCCACCGTCACAGTCGCAGCCGCTGCTCCGCACGAAAGCGACGCCATCGTCGGCGTCCGTGACAGAGGACTGCTCCCTCGCCTCCTCGCAGCTGCACGCCTCCGGTACTCGACCAGACCGGCGGCGGCGCTACTCGCAGGCGCTGCAGACCCTCTTGGCCGACACGGGCCTCACGGCATGGCACAGCGTCACTGCTGCCGACTCGCACACGGGAAGCGACGAGGGCCGTGGCAGCCGGTCGCCGGGGTCGCCGCTCGGGGCCGCTGGGCTTGGCCTCCCCGCCTCACGCCGGAGCAGCGGTACGGCACCGACGGCGAGGTTGGAGAGCAGCAGCCGGCGCGGCGAGTCGCACTCGGCCAGCGCCTTCGCCTCCTGCCCACCGTCCCTCGTCGCCGCGAGCCGTCTCCCCAGCGGTGGGCGCCTGGCGCCCCTCGCGCAGCTGAGGACCGGCGAGTGCACGTCCCCACCACCGCAGCAGCCGCCGCGGTCGACAACGTCCACCGCACTCGATTTCACGACCACAGAGGTGACGTTCTCGAGTGCGGCAGCCGCGGCGTCGGCGCCGGCCTACGCGTCAGGTGCCCAGAGCGCGCGGAGCGGCGTGGTGAAGCACTCTTCCTTTGCACGCGAGCCGATGATGCACGAGAAGGCGTCGTCGTGGGCCGGGCCTGGGCAGGAGGACGAGGACGGCGGCCGCAGCTCCCCGCTCCCCGCCGCACGGCGCCGTGTGTCGCTCAAGCCGGACGCTGCAGAGGAGCCGCAGCCGGTGGTGGGCACGCCGCACGCACAAACCGCACGACGCGGCCCGTCCGCTCAGCCCTCGCAGTTGCTGCCAGCGCCCCTGTCCCTTGGTCCGGCCCGGCACGGCGCTACCACAGGCTCGGCAGGGCCGCCACAGCCGGCCTCCTCCGTACTCATCGCCTCGCCGCCTGGGTCGGCCGCCCCGTCGCCCGGCGCCCGCCATGTCACGACGAGTCGCAGCGGCAGTGAGGCCTTCTCCATGCACGCTCTCGTCTCGCGCAGCAAGAAGGCGGACAACTTCGACTACGGCCTGCGCGCGCTCGGCTTCCCTGTCGAGGACTGTCGCCACGCCTCAACGACGTCCGGCACCGGCAGGCGCAGCGACGCAGGCGGGAACGGTGGCGCCGTGGGTGGCGGTTCCACCACGGGCGCCACCGGCGGCGGCGGCGTAGGCAGCAGCGGGAACAACAGCTTCTTGATGGCCGCCTCGAGCACGTCGGGTGCGACGGGCCAGGGCCCCACCAGCCCGCGCGGTGCGAGGGCAAGCGCGTGCCACAGCTCCGCCGCCAACGCAGCGGACGGCTCCGTCGTGACAGGTACTGCCGGCTCCTCGCTGCCCCCGCTCACGCGCCGGCAGTCTGAGCTGCCATCCACGTCGTCCGGCGTGCGAGGGGAGTCGCAGTTGACGCTGTCCCCGCAGACCCTCCGCCGTGACGCGGGTGGCAGCGGCGGCCACGTCACTCGCTCCTCCTCCTCCTCTCTCGAACGCGGCGCAGCCTACACGCATGTCGGCAGCGATGACGCCAAGTCCACGCCTGAGACGGCGACGACAACAGCAGCAGTGCGCGGGGGCGGGCCGGCGCAGGGGTCGGTCGAGGAGCGGCGCCCGCCGCCGCTGGTAACGACGCAGAGCGCGAGCCTGCTCTCCTCCCATCCGGCGGCACCATCCACCACGAGCATCACCAGCTCGCCGACCTTGGTGGCCGCCGCGCGCCGCTCGCCTGCCAGGTCCGCCACCGGGGCCACCACCGCCGCACCGCTCTTCTCCATGACGGGGTGCTGCGGCGGCAGCACCGGGGCGCTGGCCTCGGCCTCGTGGCGCTCCATCGTGCTGCAGCCGCGTCGGCTGCCCTACAACCTGAATGCCATCTACGGCGACCTGGCCCACAGCTCCAGCAACCACGTTTTCACCGGGTCCGCGAGCAGCAGCGCCAGCAACGGCAGCAGCGCGGCCGCGGCGTTAGCGCGTGGGGCGACCGGGCTCAGCTCGGTGGTGAAGTCGTCGCTGGCGACAGAGCAGGGGGCAGCGGGCAGCCGCGCCGACGGTGAGGCGAGCTCGTCAGCCGCCGCTGCCAGCGCCCACCGCGCCACCCGCCCACCGCATCTCTACAAGACGAGCAGCGGCAGCGACGAGGACGCCAGCAGCCACTCGCGCAGCGACGACGACGACGGCGACTTTCCGTTTGGGACCGCTGAGGCAGACCGCTGCAGCGTGCGGCGTGCCACGCGGCCGCCACACCGCCGCCAGCGCCGCTTCCTCGGCGACGAGGACGGCGACAGCGTGACGCTGGAAGGCTCGATGCAGGACGTCGCCATGAGCGTCGAACGGCGGCTCGGCGGCGGCAACAGGGGTGATGCTGCTGCTGCTGCTGCTGCTCGCTTGAGCGGGAGCGACCACGGCACGGCACGCGGCGAGGACGAAGCTGATGGCGCTGCCGGGCTGCGCCGCCCGTCGCACCACCGGCCCAACACGTTCCTCCCCTTCGAGGACGGCATCGCTAGAGGGTCGCGCGGCTTCAGCAGCCTCGTCCTCTCGTCCTTCCTGCGCCACGCCGGCTCCTCCTCGGCCTCCTCGGGGTCGGTGGCGACAGCGGCTTGTCCGAAGGCCGTGGGGTGGTCGCCGTCACCGCCCTCCTCCAGCGTGTCCGTTGCGCAGCCGCGGGCGGGCCGCTGGTCGACGGCAGGCTCCTTCTCGACGCCCTCGGCGTCGGGCGCCACCGCTGTCATGGGCAGCGAGAGCGACCGTGCCAGTCACTTCTCGCAGCACTCGGTCCTCCGCAGCGGCGCCGACGGCACCTTGCTCGGTGGCCCACTCGCCGTCGCCGACGTGGTCGCTACTGCGTCATCGGACCACGGCTCCAGCGCACACCTCGGCAGCGGCTCGAGCCGACCCACAGCGCGCGGCGCGGCTCCGCTCGTGGCCACCGCGCCGCTGGTGCCGCGCGCGCCGTCCGTCGCGTCGGCGGGCGGCCAGACCGCATCGCCGCCCCCGCCTCGCCCCGGCAGCGGGGCGGGCGGCGCACTGGACCGCAGCCGTGCCTTCGACGGCGCGCCGGAGGCACCGGCCGAGCTTGTGCGGGCCGGGGTGCTGCGCTGGTCGAAGCCGCGCAGCGACGCGCACCACGCCCCGAACGGTTCCGAGGCGTCGCCGATGGCGGAGGGGGAGGAGGTGCGCGGTGTGACGGTGCTGGAGCGGAACTCATCGACGGCGACCGCGCGCCCGCCGGCGACGGCGCGTGTGTTCGCCGTGGACGGCGGCTACACAGTGCGCGTCGTGCAGGGCGACCTTGTCGGTGACTGCGAGACGGACGAGCACGTGGAGCGCTGCACCACGAGCGCTGCGGCACCGGCTGCCGCTGCGACCCCCGCGCCGCCGCTGCCGTCGCTGCTTGTCGACGAGGCCGTGACCCACTTCGTGGAGGACGGCGAGAACGCCATTGCCGTGGTGATGGACACCGCCCAGCACTTCTTGCGCGAGCGTAGCGCGGCACGCGCCCGCGACACGCCCCCTCACACCAGCAACGCCGCGCCTGCCTCGACACGCGCGTCTCAGCCACCAGCGCCCCCATCGCCGGCTGTCGCGGAGGACAGCGCAGCGGCCTGCCCGTGTGCGGGGGTTGCCGAGGCGGTGTGCATGCGTGTCGTGGAGCGCTTTCTCCGGTACAAGGCGGCCCAAGCGGCGGCGCACGACGACTTCGTGGCCGACCTCAAGGTCGCCGTGGCCCTCGTGCCGGTGTACCCCGCCGAGCTGTCGACGGCATCGGTGCAGGCCGCGGTGTCGCCCAGGGACGAGCGCGGTGTGTTCTACGATGTGGTGCAGACCGCGTCCACCGACGTGGCAGGCAGTCGCCGGCCGCTGGAGGTGGCCACGTCGCCGGTGTTCGGGACGTGCCTGAACGGCTGTCAGTGGCTTCTCGTCGAGGACGCGTCGGACATCACGGCCGTCTTCGAGCTCGTGCAGCAGCTCGCCGCGGCGGTGCCGCCGCACACGCACGGCTTTCTCTACATCCAGTTCCTGCATCAGTGCTTCGTGCCAGAGGGGTCTTCACCGTTGTCGCCGGCGCCATCGGTGGCCGCACAGTGCGGTGCTGGCGCTGAGGGCGGTGCACAGGTCCTGACCCGTCGGCGCCTCGGGGCCGCAAGCCCGGCGCGCACCAGCGCCGCGCGCCGCGGCGACATTGTCGTGTCGTCCTTCACGCTAGCCAGCTCGCGGTACCCGTCCGTCTTCGAGGCCATGCTGGACCAGCGCGCCGACACGCCCTGGCCGCTGCTGCGCTACGCGCTCGGCAAGGGCCCGTGCGCGGTGCTCGCCATCGCAGACGTGCACGAAGACGATGCGGAGGCGGCCTACCCGCTGAGCATCCTGCAGCGCATGAAGTCGGTGCAGCACCCACCGCCGCACCGGGGCAGCATCCGCGCCTACATTGACGAGCAGCGTAGTAAGATCGCAGAGCTGCGGTGGCGACTGGCGAGCACGACGGAGGCGGCGGCAACGGCGCCGGAGATGCAGGCAACGACGAAGCGGCTGACGGTGCTCATCTCAAAGCTTGAGTGCGGGGCGAAGGATGCGGAGGACTTCTTGGCCGACCCGGAGTCGGTGCACGTGCCGGTGTACGTGGACCCGAGCTGGCCGGGCCCGCACGCCGCCGTCGCCGTCGCGACCGAGGCATCGTTGCCTGAAGTGCCCACCGTGGACGACTCGGTGGTGGCCAGCCCGGAGGGGTGCAAGATGCCGCTGGTGCTGGCGATGGTGCAGCACTACAGCGCGGCCGCGGCCTTTGCCGAACAGGCAGGTCCGCACTGGACAGCAGCACCAGCACCCGCAGCTACCGGCGACGCCGTCTCTGCTGCATCTGTGAAGCTGACGGCGCAGCTGTCTGCCACCTCCAGAGCCTCGGTGTTCGACGTCCGCGAGGTGACCTCGCTAGACGGCATGGGTGGCACGGCGGAGGCGGAGTGGCAGCAGTGCGCGACGTGGCGCCACCTGCGCGAGCGCGTCCGCGGCGGCTTCAACGCGACCGTGGCGGTGGTGCAGGAGTCGCAGGACGCGAGCCGGGTGTGGTCGCTGCGCGCTGTGCTCGAACTCGTGCACGGCGTCCTCAAGAGCGCGTGGGGCAGCGCCGGCGGCGCGTCGCCATCTTCGTCTGCGGTGGCATCGCCAACCTCGTCGCGGCGGCCAAGCAACACCGGCAGCGCCAACCTCGCGGCCACCTGGGAGGTGGCACGGGTCGCGGTGGCGGTTTATCACTGCAGCGGCGACGCTGTCGCCGACCTCTTGCGCACCCCCGTGACGGGCAGCGCGGCTGACGAGGCCGTCAGCTTCGTGCCGGTGAAGGCAGCCGTGCGGCCCTTGGCCGGCGCTGCGGCGCCGCCGCTGAACGTGGCGAGGAAGCCCATCGGCTCGCTGGCAGAGCTGGAGACGCTGCTGAGGGAGGCGGTGGAGCGGCTCCGCGCGGCGCAGGCCGCCGCCGCATCAGCATCCGCGTCGTCCAGCAGAGGCGCGGCGGGCGACACGACGCGGCGGTGTCTCATGGCGCCCGGCTACACGGTAGTGAGTGTCGAGCTGACACAGCAAACCGCCACTGCAGCGGCAGCGGCGGCCGCGGCCGCCGTCGCGAGCGCACGTCGGTCGCCCAGCCCACTAACGGCGGCTGTGCTGGAGAAGCTACACGGTGCCGAGAACGCCGAGGACGTGCGTGTCAGCACGCTCACTGTGGTGAACCTTGCGGGCCACTACGCGCTCTTGTCGGAGGCCTCACACGCGGCGGTCGCCACGACGGGCACCGGCAGTTCCGCAGCGGCCCCACCATCGGCGGCGTGCACGCTGCTGGCCCGCCTGCTCCTGCGTCAACGGGACCTGACGGTGTGCGCCGTCGCCCTCCCCGCCGCCCCGACGACTGAAGCCGTGAACTGCCTGCTGCGACGCGTGGCGGACTACCAGGCGACCGCGATGAGGCTCACCCCTGGCACGCAGCCGTCCCTCAACAGCGTGCGGCAGCTCATCGCGCACCTTCGCGGCGTCCTGCGCGTGGCCGAGCTCAAGACGGACGGCGGCAGCGGTGCCACCGGCCCCTCCCTGGCGAACCTGCGCGACGCCGTGAAGCGCGCGCTCGCGGTGCTGCGTGACCCGCACGGCATGGCCTTCACGTCGTACGCCTTCGCCGCCGCAGACGCTGATGCGATGGAGCTGCCGCCCACGCCACCGGTGCTGCGCGTCGACGGCGCCTCCGTGCGGGGCAGCGTGACGGTCGAGGCCGCCGCGTGGGCGCAGCTGAACAGTTTGTCCAACGTCGCGACCACCGGCACCGTCTCCACTATCGGGGGCGGCGGCAGCACCAGCCTCGTCGACCTGTCCGCGTCCACGACGGAGAAGGAGTGCGGGAGCGGTGGTCGTCGCGGTAGCGGGGGCGATGGCGGCGGTGCGGCAGCAGGGGCGGCTACGCCACGGCAGCGGCCGTCCGCTGACATGCACGCCGTCGCTGCGGCCATGAGCGCTGGCAACACGCTGCGCGCGGATGCGGCGACGTACTACGGCGTACGGTACGGCGTCGCCGGCGACGCCCCGCTGCTGCGGCGCGACGTGACGACCACGCTCTGCCCGCCGGCGCGGCGTGGTCGGGCTGTGGGGTTTCCCGTGCCGCCGCCCCCCTTCGCCGCGGCGCCGCCGTACGCCGGTCCGCCCAAGGCAGGCGCCGTGGCGGATCGTGGCGGTGCTGCTGCTACTCCCGCCGCTGCTGTGCCAGATGCCGACGACGCAGAGGACGACGAGCAGGTCACGGTGCCGACGGTGCTCGTGCTCAACGCGGCCACCACCGGCGCCCACGTCAGGCGACAGGGCACCCGCGTGCGCATTCCCGTTCCAACAGCGCCGTCGTCGTCGTCATCCACCTCGTCGTCGAAGTCCACCACAAAGCCCCTCACTTCCTCTGGAGCCTCGTCTGCCGTGCCACCGAGCCCACAGTACCTGTCGCTCGGTGCGGACGAAGTTGTGAACATCAAGCCCACCTCGATGGGCCTGAAGAGCTCGCTGCTGATGCGCAGCGTGTCGTGCGTGTCGCGCGGCCGCACAGCGGCCCTGCTCGTTGCCGACACGGAGTCCTGCGACGCGACGTCATCGATTGCGTGGTTGACGATGCGCACTGTCATGGGTGGCATCTTCCAGTCTCTCAAGATGAAGGAGGTGGAGGGGGTGCGGCACGCAGCAGCGATGCGGGCCTTCCTCATTGAAGAAGGCCAGGGCGACGCGTTTGCCGACTTGCTGGCGCCTGGCCTGACGGCGGCTCAGCCTCGCCGCACACTCACACGACTCAAATACTCGCCCTTCTGCGGTCCGGCACCGGCCGATGCCACGGCAGTACCGGTGAAGGACTTACAGGACGTTAACGTTGCGCTCGCCTCCGTCGTGCTCGGCGCGCGACTCGCTCGTCAGTCTGCCGCAGCTTCAGCGGCTGCCACCCCTGCGACGACGGCGGCAACCACGCCGGCCGCGTCCGACGTGCTGCGTGGGTGCGTCGTGTTGCAGCTGACCTTCCACCAGTACGTGCCGGCCACGGCGGGGTTGCCGGCGGACGTGGTGGTGTCCTCGCTATGGTGTGTGCACATGGGCTGCAGTGCGGGATGGATGAACACCGCCAACGGTGCTGCGGCCGCTGCCGCTCCCGGGTCGGGGGCGTCGTCGTCGGCGAGCAGCGCCACGGCGGCGATGCTTCGCTTCTGGCTTGGTGGGCCGTGCTACACGACGTCCGTGGCGGGCTTCTCGCGCTACCTCGGCGTGCGCACCTCGTCCTGGTGCTCCATGATCGATGCGCAGCAGCGGGCACACCCGGTGGTGCTGCGGCGCCCCCGCCCCGGCAGCGTGCGTGGCTACATCGAGTACCTGCATTCTTGCCTGGCCCACTGTGGCGGTGACGTGAGCGGCGGCGACGGCAGCGGCGACCACCCGGCGCTGTCGTTGAGCTCCTCGTGCGCCTCGATGCGCAGCCAGTTCACCGCCAGCCGCGGCGCGTCGTCGTGGACGTCCGACTCCGTGACCAGGGTGACGGCGCTGCTGAAGGAGGCACAGCGCATGCTGGACCGCGGCGCCGATGTCGGTCGGGCTGCGAAGAGCGGCAGCGCCGGCAGCAGTCGTAGCGGCGGTGGCTCGCAGGCGCCGGTGTTGGGACTTCTCTCGCATGAGGAGAAGACGTTTGCCGCGCTGGACAGTGCGCGGCGCGCACGATGATGGTGCCTAAAGACACACAGGACCCGCTCTCAATGTGGATGGCGAGGGGTTTGGTGGTTACGCGTGTGCGTGGGGTGTGTCCCCCACAGCCCACGTGCCTTTTCTCATCGTTTTCTTGTGCCCCTTCGCATGAACAAGGCGCTGCATCCCTGAGAACAGAACAAACACACGCACACACAACAAAAGCCCAACAGAGCACGGCGCTGTGCACTTTGGCGCACGTCAAACGCGCACAGCACGTGAAAAGAAAAAAAGAAGTGGTGTCTGTGGCGCCGTTGCTGAGAACGCTAGCGCGCTGTCGTGTCTCACCTCTCTCGCTGAGGCGGGAGGGGGGGGGGGGACAGAAAAAGGAAGGGACACTGTGTTCTAGACACACACACACACACACACGCACACGCACACGCAATGTACAGAGGTGCACGGCGCGATTCCTCCGGCGGTCCTCCCGGCTGATGCTGCGCGCGCTTGTCGCCACGCACCACCACAACCTCGCGTCCACTCAACACTCTCTACTCTCCCTTCTTTTCTTGCTCCCCTTGTCCTCTCTGCCCTCTTCCCTTGCTTTTCGCCACATATGAACATCGGGCGTTGTGCGATCCCACCACTGCGCGATCGGCACACCACCGTGCTGTCCGGACTCTCTTTCACCTGCGTCCCCCTCCCCTCCCCCGCCCTCCAATCTCCCCACGCGACGTCCCGCACTTGAGCTTCCTTCCGTCTCGTCCATCCCACTTCTCTCCATCTCGCGTTTTCTTAACCCCCCCCACACACGCGCGCTGTACCCCTCCTGCCCCACTTGCGTTTCCTCGTCTGACGCACGCGTGCTTCTGCCGCCCCCCCGACCACAACCCAAGTACGCAACACAAGACAAGAACAAAGGAGCGAAGAGCGCAACGAGAAGAACTGGTCCAACTTTCTCTCCTGTTTGCCCCCTCCCTCTTTCCTGTTATTCTTGTTTTTCGTCGGTTCACCGTCCCTCTCTTCCCCCCCTCTCCCCTCTCATTGTCCAGAGGCTCATCATTTTCCCTTTTTGTCGTTGTACTTCGCCCCAATAGTACACTCGCTGTGACCCCCTCCTCCTCCGCTCGCCTCCCCGCCCCCCTCACTTCTCTTGTTCTTCGGCGTCTCTCTCTGTGTTGCGTGTCTGCGACCGCCTTTTAGTGCTCGCCACCCTCTTCGTCCCTCCGTCGCCCCCCCCCTTCCTCCCCCCTCAGCACGAACACACGCCTGCGCGACACACTTCTATTTTGCCACACGCTCTCTCTGCGTGTACGGTTTGTCCTGTTTTGTTGTCTGTCTCCCCCCACCCACCCCACCATCGGGGAAAGAAAGGAAGCGCTCTTACGTGGCCGTTTTTTCTCCCTCCGTACCTCCGTGTCTTTCGCGTCCCGCGCACCTCACGTGCTTCCATTCGTTTCCTTTTCTTCTTTCTTGCGTCGCTCTCGTTATTTACTTGCATTAGTGTGTGTGTGTGTGTGTGTGTGTAGCGTCTCCACCGGACTCGCTGCTGGCGGCTTTTTCTTTTTATCCGTGTGCTTAGCCCGACTCTCCGTCCAATTCTCGTTTTTCCCACTCTCCTCTCTCTCTGTTTGTGTGGCCGACCCTGCCTGTCTGCGTGCTGGCTCACGGTGCTTTGCTGCGCCCCCCTTTTTTTCTCTATCTCTCTCTCTCGTGGTTTCGTGGGCGTGTGTGTGTGTTCCGGTTGAGTTGTCCGCGTCTGCCGTTGCGCTGGGTGCCCATCGTGCAGGAGAGGCCCTTCACGTCTCCCTCTTTCTCTCCACCTTTCTTTTCTCTATTGGTTCGCTTTTGTGACTGTCTTGTG
>JASAOO010002974.1:0-15535 GCA_030849075.1 Zelonia costaricensis | reverse complement strand
GTACCCCGTTGTCCTCCCACCCACCCCCCAGTTCTTGCCCTCCCCTGTCAACGCGTACGAAGCCGACACATTTCCCGTGTATCTGCCCTTTCACCCCCTCCCTTTCTCCCTATCTCTCTGTACCCTCCCCGACCGTGCGCAACCACCCCGGTTTACACGGCCAGCCTTGCGCCATCGAGGACCCCGCTGCTGACGCCTGACGCCACTTGCATCCCCCCGCCGCGTGCTTCATCTTCTCCCCGTCTGTCTTACTGATTGGCTGTCTTCATCGAGTCTCCCACCCATCCCCTTTCACCCAACCGTCCTGATACGACTCCGCTCTCTTCCCCTTTTTTCTTCTTTGTTTTGGTTTCGTGTCACTCCCCTGTTTTTTTTTGTTTTCTCCTTCCTCTTCGTGCGTTACCTGCACGCACAAGCGCGTTGTCGTTGCCCTCGAGCCCTCGTCGAGTCCCCCCCCCCCTCCCCGCCCCTCCTCCACGCGCGGCGCGCAGGAAAAGCGAGGCACCGTTTGCTGAAAGCGAGGAGCAGAGAGGGTCTGTAGTACAGCAGATCACAGAGAAAAAAAAAGTGAGTGAAGAAGAAGCAGACGTAGAAACAAATTGCGGAGCGTTAGCGGCGACACACAGCGCCTCTTCCGCCCAGCTCGTTTTCTCTCCTTTCTCTTTTCTTCTTCCTCGTGGCCTCTCACTTCGTTGCGGGCTTTGCCGTCGCCTAACCTTGCACGCCTTCTCCGCTTTCTCCCCCCTCCCCTCTCTCTCTCTCACACATCCCCACCCCACCGAGGGAGCGCATTGTTATTGTGTGCGTGAGAGCGGGTGGCGTCATGGCGACTCTGGGCAACCAGCGTGTGATGGTGTCGGTCCGTGTGCGGCCGATGCTGCGCGAGGGTGCGGTCAACCAGCAGCAGGAGAAATTCGAGATGCAGGGCGTCTACCGCGTAGGCGACAACGGGCTCAAGGTGGAGCTGACGAAGCCGGGCGAGCCGGGCAAGAGCAGTCTCTTCTCGTTCGACTACATCTTCGACCAGGAGAGCACGCAGCTCGAGGTGTACGAGGATGCTGTCGTGGACATGGTGGACGCCGCCCTCGTCGGCGTGAACGCGACGCTGCTGGCCTACGGTCAGACCGGCGCCGGCAAGACCTTCACCGTCCTCGGTGATGTCAAGCCGAACCCGCTCGAGAACGACCTGCTGACGACGAACAGTGGCATGTTCCTGCGTGTGCTGAGCGACTTGATGGACTACAAGATCCGCCAGGCGAAGAAGGGCTGGCACGTCGTCGTGGGTCTCAGCTGCATGGAGATCTACAACGAGAGCATTCGCGATCTCTTCGGCGGCAAGCCAGGCTCGCCGCCGCCACCGCTGAAGGCGGTGATGATTGGCGAGGATGTGCTGCTGCCGTCGCTCATCATCAAGGAGATGACAACGCTGCAGGCCGTCTTCAACGAGATTCAGCTCGCCATCGCGCGCCGCAAGAGCCGTGCGACGGACTCGAACTCGCAGTCGAGCCGCAGTCACTGCCTTTTCTCCATTGATGTCCTGCAGCAGGCCAACACGGCCGCCGCGCCATCGCTTGACATTCTCGACCAGACCAAGAAGGGCAACGAGAGCAAGAAGGCGACGGTGGACAAGAGGGCGACGGCGACGCCGGCGGCCAAGAGGCCTGGCGACCCGACCGCGGGCGCGGCGGCGGAGCCGCAGCTGCCCGACTGGGAGATGCCGTTCCAGGGCAGCGTCTACCGCATTCCAGGCCAGAAGGAGCCAATCTACGCGAGCAAGATCATTCTGGCTGATCTGGCCGGTAGCGAGCGCATCAGCCGCAGCCACGTCACAGGCGACGGCCTGGCGGAGGCGACGTCGATCAACAGCAGTCTGACGGCGCTCGGGAACGTGGTGCACAGCCTGCACGAGGGCGGCTTTGTCAGCTACCGCATCTCGAACCTGACGCGGCTGCTGAAGCCGACCTTCTCGCACCCCAGCTCGCGTGTCCTGCTGCTGGCCCAGTGCTCGCCGACGCAGCTGACGTACGAGGAAACGGTGAGCACGCTGCACTTTGCGAACAAGGTCAAGGACATGAAGGTGACGACGTCGACGGGCGCCGAGGCGGAGAAGCTGCAGTTCGACTTCCTCGAGTCGGGCAAGACGTTCGACGCGCTGCTGGCCGACCTGCACATCTTCGCCGTCGAGGCGCAGGCGCGGGCGGGGATCATCCGGCGCAAGCTGCCGCAGAACGGCGGCCTCTTCTACGACGCCGCGGCGAGCAAGAATGGCAAGACGACCAAGGTCAACCTCAAGGACCGCTGCCCGTCGGCCGAGTCGATGGGCGCCATCACGGCGGCGCAGCAGGAGCGGGCAGAGCTGCTGGCGCGGCTGGAGAAGGAGAGGGCCGAGGAGGCCGCCGTTGAGCGCCAGTCCATCGACGAAGCACGCGACGAGCTCGTGCGCGTGCATGCGGGCGAGATCAAGGAGGCGAAGGAGGCGATCGAGGAGCAGCGACGGCTGCGCACCCACCACGCGACGCAGCAGCTGACGCTCGTTTCGGCGGCGAAGGTGAATCAGATTATGGAGGAGGAGGCGGAGGCGTGGGCGGCGCTGCAGCTGCAGTACCTGCAGGCCCACCGCGCCGTGTGCGACCGCGAGATCAAGGCGAGCGCCGGCCACCTCGAAGAGATCTCCCGCAACGTCAACCGCCAGCGCCTCGCGGCGGCGTCTAACGAGACGCCCGAGACCGCCGAGGACGACCGCAAGTACGCCCTCTCCGCGTGGGGCCACTGCGCGGCGAAGCGCTTCTTCACGAACTGCATGGAGCTGCGCGAGGACCAGATGATCATGCTCAGCGTGTCGCGCGGCAACGCGGCGGTGGAGAAGTGGAAGAAGACGAACTCGGCGTTGCTGAAGAATTTCCAGGAGGAGAACTCGGTGTAGGCGGAGCGAGAGGAAAGAAAGAAACAAGAAAGAACCGTGCAGTGCAGCCAAGTAGAAGAGAAGGAAGGAAGCGAAAAAAAAAAATGGCTACACAGAACCCCCACACGCACACGCACACGCACACGCACACGCACACACGCACATGTACACATACACGTGAACACAGAGACGGCAGTGTAGTGACTTGCTTTCGTCGCCTTTTCTTCGCCATTCTCATTTTTTTGTGTGTGTTCTCCACTTTGTTGCCTCTCTCCTTCATTGCCATACGTCTCTTCGAGCGTACTGTCTTCTGCTTGCGCCTGTTGATGTTGTGTTTGTGTCCTCCTCTCTATTTCTGCATCTTGTATCGTGCGATTGGTGGAGCTCTGCCCCTGGCCCGTTCCGCGCCGCCGTGAGGTGGTCCGTCTCCTCCGCTTGCCGCCGGCGCGTTCGCTTGTGCATGTGCTCAGGGGGAAGTGGGGGGTGCTTGCTGTCCCATACGGCTGCGGTTTGCACCTCCGGCACATGCGAACGCCGAGCTGTCCATACACCCGCACGCACGTGTTGCCGGCTGTGGTCAAGACAGCGAGAAGGGCGCCAGAGAAAACAAACAAAGAATAAGGAGCCAAGTAGTTGGGAGGGAGAGAGGCGCACCTGTGCGAGACGGCAAGTGACTCGAGCACGGAGACGGCGTAGAGCTCTCTCACTCGAGAGAGACAGAGAAGAGAAGAAGGAAGCACAGGTCCGATGAGGTCGACGCTGTCGAGGCTGCACCTGTTTTCTTTTCCTCTTCTTCCTCTTCACCGCTTTTCGTCCCTTCTCTTCACACTTTTCCCTCTTCGTCCCCGTCTGCCGCCCTTCGCGCCACAGTGAACTGGTGGGGGGCGTGCGTTCGTGCGTGCGCGTCGGCGTGTGCGGGCGCTGTGGGAGTGCCGCAGTGGCGTCCCATGTAGTACAGCAGCCAAGGCCTCGACCATGGAGGCAGAGGAGGAGGAGGGGGAGGGGGCACGTGTGACAAACAAGCAAAAAGAATGAGAGAAACTCGAGGAAACCGTGCCACACCGACCTTCTTGTAGTTTTCTTTTTTCCCTTTTTCTCTTTTCAAAGGAGCTCGCCGACAGCCCCGGGCTTTCGCCGTGTCGGGCGTCCCTGCCACTTCCTTCATGTAGAAGGCGAGGGGCTGCTTGTACGGGTGAAGGCGGGCCGGGAAGGAGAGGCAGCCGAGAAGGGAGGCGGGGGTGGGGGCTCGTCGGTGGATGGCGACGCTCTTTTACGTTTCGCCTTGACGTCGGGTCTCCGTCGCCGTCGAAGATGTGCGTGCTCGAGCGCGTGAAAGCAAACCAGAATGGAAGGTTCACACAGCTCCTCGTTCCTCCTTTTTTTTTTTTCGAACTGCCCACCAACCCTCTTTCCCGCACTGTGTGGATCGTCCATTACCACGTGTCCGTACCCACTTGCGTTCTCCATTGAACTGATGTGCGTCGCTTTGCTTTCCAAACGGCCGCTCGATGCGTGTCTTCATCTCTCCGCCCATCTCCGTCCTCGCCAGTGTGCTGCTGGAGGCTGCCCCCTCCCCTCCCTCCGCTCACCTTTGTCTTTTTCCCCTTGTCTAGTTCGTAGTTCGTGCCTTCACGGCCGCATGGCTCCCCCTCGCTCAGTGTTTCTGCCGTTCTTGTTTTCGTTCTTTCTTTCTGCCGTGCGCGTGTGTGTGTGTGTGTGTGTGTGTGTTGATCCCTGCCGTAGCCGCCCTGTGGCGTATGCTTGCTTGCTTTGCCAAGGCTTGTGTGGGCATAACGCACCCAATGATCTCCGTGCAGGTGTCCGAGTACATGTGCGCGCGTCAGCGTGGCGTGTGTGTGTGTGTGTGCGTGTGCGTGCGTGTGTATGTCCTTTGATGAGCCTTTGTGCGTTGTGCTCCACTTCCCTCTCGCACCCCGCGCCGAGGGTGCGTGTCGGTGTATTTGCTCGAGCCCCTTCTCCTTTCTACCCTCGCCGTATCGCTGCTCCGCCACCACCACCACACTTTCCGTTTTTGCTTCCCCCGCCGCTTCCGCCATCCTTTTTTCTTTTGTTTTCTTTTCGCCGTCCCCCCACGCTTGCCACGCAATTCCCTTCCTTGATGTGTCTGAGCAATGCTTGAGTAGCTCAGACGATGCCTTTCCCCACGGTGGCGTGCATTGCGGTCGCTTTACATTCCCCTCCCCCCGCACGTGCACGCGTGTGTGTGTGTGTCGTCTCTGCCTCTGCACCCCCCGCCCTTCCATGTTTCTCCGCTCACCTTCCGTCTCCGTGTTGGTCTGCCCTGGTCTGTGACACGCCCTCCCCTCTTTGATTTGTTTCACTCGTGCGCTGTCTTTCTCTCTCCCCCTTCGTTTCATTCTTTTCAAAACAGCGTTTTTCTTCCCCCACTGCCCCTCCCCCCTCTCTGCGTTTTGCATGTGTGTGTTGATGCTGCCATGATGTTTGTACGTGGGCGGTGAGGAGCACGTCTATCCAGCAGAGGGCGGGTGGTGGTACGGGTGAGGGGCGGCCCTTGAGGAAGTGCGCGGCCTCTTTGCGATGCGCCTTCGAGCACCTCGGGGAAACAACATGAAGGGGGTGTGTGCGTTGTTCTTTTTTTCTGTGTTGTGCACGCACCTCTGATTCCCTCCCCCCCCCCCATTCGCCTGCCCTCTTCGAGCTCACCATGCGTACCGTGCCCGCTGCGCTGCCGCCCACAAACGGCGTTCCTCGTGCCCTCTCCATTGTGTGACGGCTGCGCCAGGTGCGCGCAGAGACGCCACTGACGCCACTGCCCTTCCCTCCTCCCACTGCCCGCCGCCCCCCCTTTCGTCTCTCTCTGTGGCACATCGACAATGCACGAGGGACCAGCGGTGGTTGTGGTAGGGGTAGGGGCAGGTGAGGGAAGAGAGAAGGGCTTGCGGCGTCTACGGGGCTCCTCTTTTGGGTTTCATTGCGGCTGCACCTGTGCTTCCTCGAACCACCGTGTCGAGTGAGTCAGTAGACCCACTTGCCCGTGTTTACCTGCGCGTGTGCATGTGCGCGCGGTTATGTGTTTGCAGTGGTGCTCCAAACTCTGCGCCTGTGTGTGTGTGTGTGGTCGCCTTTCACGCCTTTCCCCCCTCTGTTTCTCTCCCTCTTTCTCGAAAGGAGAGACGCGTTGTGCGTCGTTATCTTCATTGTTCTCTTTTTCGTGTTTTGCTTGGTTATCTTCCGTGTCCTCGGCAGCGCACAACTCCGCGTGTGCGTTTTTCCTTCTCCGGCGTGGCTGAGTGGACGGGGAGGTGGTGTCGTGAGGGGGGGGGGAGGGGGCGACATGGAGGGCTGCCGCGCTTCAACTCGCGCGCCTCTATGCCGCCAGCCCTCCCCCCATTCAGCTGTCCAGCGTTATTTACCCACAACCTGTCTCTCTCTCTCCATGTTGTTCTGCCTTTGATGTACCCCTCTTCTCCGTCTCGAGCTGCTTGGCTACGTATCTGTGGCGTGGCTAGCGGAGGTCTTCTCCGAAGCCGTGGACACGCGCGCACGCACACGCGCACTCCTGCACCACGAGCGCTCTCGGAGCAGGAGAGCCGCAATAGGTCAAACGCCATCTCGGCTGTTTCTTCCATGCGCGACTGTGTGTCTGTGCGTCACTGTGGGGAAGCTTGTGTGTGTGCGTGTGTGTATGTTGCTGCCGCTGAAGGAAACTCGTTCCGGGAACAAATGAATGTGTGGATTGAGAGAGAGAGAGAGACAATGAAGCAGAAGGCGAGTGTAGAGTCGCTGGGGGGGGGGCGCGTGCGCCGCGGCTGCTGGACGCCAGGCCATTAAGCTTCCCCTCCCCTCCCCTCCTCTCCCATCCCCCCGTTGACAGCATCTAGGATCCTCTCCAAAGAAAAGAAAACAAGCAAACAGACGCCGCCGGAAAGAATGCAGTGAGGGCCCTCCTCTCTATCCCTCATCACCTGCGTGAGCTGCGCGCCACGGACGCTGCATGGGCGGCGGAGAAGCCTGTGACTTGCTCGCCGCACACGTCAGGTCGGTTCATCGCCGCGGCGTGCTCAGAGCCGCGTCTGCGCGGCTTCGCCATGCGCATGGAACGTGCTCTTGAAGTTTGTTGATGGCGGCGCAGGCGTATCGCGGCGTGGGGGGTTGTGCCCCGCCTCGCTCCACCGCGTCCTGCTCCCCGTCCTTCCCGTTTCTCGTGCGCCGCGCCAGCCTCGGCGCTGCTAGCCCTCCATCAACGAGCGCACTTGAGTAAAGGGGAGGGAGGGGAGAGGAGAGCACGTGCAACGCGCTCCATCGTTGCTGATGGCGCCGACGGCACTTTTCCCTTCCCCTCCCCCCACGTGCGCCACTTCTGCCTCTTCGTTCCTCTGCATGTCTGCTGAGTTTCTTGTGTCGTCACAACGCACTTCCGCTCCTGCTCGCTGCTTGCCCCCGCCCCTCCTCCCTCCCCCACGCCAACCTTTTCGAAAGAGCATCCTGCCTTCCACTTGTGCGCCTCACCACGCGAGCTCCCTCCCCCACCCTCAGCGAGAGACTGAGAGGCGCCGTGGGTTGCGGCCTCGGCGCTTTCTATTCGCCTCTCTTCCCCCCCCCCCGCGCGTACGCGTACAAACAAAGCGCACACACCCTTGTCGCGAAATGAGCCCTTCGCCGTGCCTGTCTGACGCGGCCACACCCCTGGCGCAGTGGGTCGCCGAGCTCCTCGGCATCCGGCGCGTCGGCTCGCTCGCAGCATCCGCGTCTACAGCCGAGGCGCCCGGTGTGGGCGTGCGGACTGCCTCGCCGGAGTCTCCGTTCGACGTGCTGCCCTCTGATGACGTACTGGACAAGCTCTGTGTGCTCCTCGTCGACCTCGACAGCATCGTGGACGAGTGCGTGCGCGTACTGCGCGACTGCGCGGCGGCAGCGCTGCCGCCCTCATCCGCGTCTCAGCCGCCGTCATCTGCCGCCTCGCAGGTGACGGCAGCAGCGTTGCCGCATCGCGTGCAAATCAGTGCCACCACCTTCTTCAGCGACACACCTCGCCTGGCCCAACCCAACGCACCGGAACGGCTGCTGGGGGAGTCGACTCCCTCGGATGTGCCGCGCGTCCCGTCCCTCGTCAGCGTGCTGCACCTCTTTCTGGGGGCACTGTGCACGGCACTGCGAGAGCGCAAGTCGCAGGCGGAGCTCATCCTTGGCGACTGCGCCAACAGCCTCAGCCAGCTGAACGCGCTGCACCGCGCCGACCCCGTCTCTGTGTCGACGCAGCAGTCTTCTGTGGCAGCGGATGCGGCGACGTCTGGGCCGGGAAGCTTGATGACGCCATCCGCCGTTGCCGGACCGGAGGAGGTGGCGCTGTGGCTGCAGGTGCACCAGGCCGTCGTGGCGTTCATGTGGGACCGCGGCGCCGACGTGCTCGCCGCCACGTCACTCTACGTGACAGCCGGCAGTGGGTGGCGCGGTGTGATGGCGCGCTACGTGCACTACATCACCAAGGACGCCAAGACACTCGCTCAGCAAGCGTACCCGGTGCCCTGCTCGACGGACCCGCGCGCCGTATTCGCGCCCGTCGGCGCCGATGCGGTGGTGTCGCTGTGGTCGGCGTGGTGCGCGGCCGAGGTGCGCCAGCGCTTTACCCGCGATGCTGCGCTCTCCGAGGACGCAGCTGCGGCTGGGCTCACCCGTTGCCTGCGCCTGCGGCACGGGCCGTGTGTGGCGCGTCGGCTGGGGCTGCAAACGTGTGCGCACCTTCCGGTGCTCTACGCGCTTTTCGCCGTGTACGACGCGTGCCACGTGCCGGGAGCCGCGCGGGGGCATGCGGCGGGTGACGCAGTCGGCGAGGGCGATGCCTCTGCACTGCGCCTGTCCCTCGTTGCGTGTGCCACCGACCTGGTGAACCGGCACGCTGGCGTGCTGCACGTGGAGTTGGTCGCGGCGTGGCTGGCGGCGATGCGTGCGCAGTCCACTGCGGCGTCCACGTCGGGTGTAGTCGATGCCGGTGACACGGCTGGCGCAGGCGAGAGCGGCGCTACCGCGGATCTGGCGACCGCGCTGTGGGTTGCACAAGCGGCGATGGCAGAGGTGACAGCAGAGTCGCACCTCACCGGCGCTGCGCCGCTGTCGGCGGTGTGGGTTGGGCTGTCGTGGAAGAACCCAGGGCCGCCGCGGCTGTGGCCCGCGCTGACGCAGCTGCCGGCCATCGCCGCCCAACCCGCATCCTCGTCACCGTCGTCGTCCGCCACGCGCTCTCGCGCCGAGGGTGAGGCCGCAGCCGGCGCGACGGCACTGCCGGCGGCATGCGCCACGCCTGCACTGACCGCACTTGGCGACGCCCTGACACGATGCCTCATCCCCCCTTCACGCCTGCAGTCGCTTTGCCTTTCACTGCTGCCGATGAGGTGGTGTATCGCGAGCGCCGTGCACGGCGTCTTCGGCGCACGTGCCGCGCTCGAGTCCTGCGACGGCGTGGACGACGCCGTGGCGGTGGCGGCGCGCATCCCTGCGGCGCTGTCTCTTGTCGAACCAGTCGACTATGCACTCGCTGACCCGCACCTCGGCGTGGCGGATGTGGCGGCCGCGCTGCTGGAGCTGCGGCAGCGGCCGGCTGCGGCGGAGGCGGCGGGGCAGGACGGGCACCTGGACGTGCACGTCGTGGACCAGCGTTCTGCCGATGGCGCCGCCCGTGCCGGCGCAGCGGGTAGCCCATCACACTGGTTTCGGCCGTGCCTGACGCGCGCCGCCATGGATGACCTGCGGCGGCACGTGCGGCCCACGGCGCAGCTCGGCGTGGTGGCGGCCGCCGCGCTGTGGCGTGCGCGGCTGTGGATGTGCGGCGAGGCGGTTGTGTTTGCGGTCTGCTACCTTCGCTACCTCGACAGCTGTGCTCCCGACGACTCGGACGTTGCAGCTGCGCCTGCTGCTCCCGCGACGGTGCCGGCGGCGGGTGGCGTGCACGGCGAGGCAGGCGCGGGTGGTCTCGTCGCCCTTCACGGAGTTTCTGCCGAGCAGGTGGAGGAGTGGTGGCACGCCGTCGCGTGCGTCACGGCAGTGCACGCCCTGACCAGCTCCGTCGCGCAGGCGGCCCGGGTTTCGGCGACCCTGGTGGGTGGCAGGGCGATGCCGCCGCGTGGGTTGGCCACACTCTTCGCTGGCTGCCTGCCTGAGGCTGGGTCTGGGAGCGCCGACAGGCTTGCGCTGCTGAGCTTCTTGCGCCGGCACCACCTCCTGCGGCGTGGCGGCGCATTAGCTGGAGCGGACGACAATGTGCCCTCGTCGTGGGCACCACTGCCGGCGACCGCGTTACTGCCCCTCATGCAAGCACTCGCCTGCCCCGTCACGCTGCGCGACGAGGTGGTGCACATACACCGCATTTTCGCTGCGCTGGCACCCCTCACCGGTGTGGAAAGCAGTGCGAGCTGAAGCATTCGCGGGAGGGGATAGGTTGGGGGGGGGGAGGGGGGGACAACTCGGTGAGTGACGACTGCTTCACCTCCGCAGCACCGTCACCGCGCGCCAGGCGGCACGCTTCACCCCCCAGCATCATCACAGGTGCAGCCAGCACAGTGGTGCTGCGGTGGCGCGGCGGCAATCTGCCGCACTCTGCGTGCCAGAAAAGCAAAACGCACACACACACAGAAAGTGAAAAAAAGACCCGCCACAATGCAGTGAAGCCAGCGCCATGCAACAGGCGGTGCATCTTGTTTGTCGAGCACGTCGAACGGCCGACTGCAACTCTGAGTGACGGCCTTCTCTCCAGGCCGCTGTTGCGCCCCACAGTTGGCCACGTGGATGGCCCGGCGAACCAGCGCGTCGCTGAGGCGATGATGGCGAAGGAATGGCGACTGCCCCCTCCCCCCCCCCCCGCCCTCCCCCGGAGGCGCGCGGTCCACAGGGGGACTGCTTTTCCTCCTTATCGCCTCCCGCAAGTCGACGCCACACATCGCTGCACTCCTTTGTTTTGCACCTCTGCATCGGCGTTCTGCCTTTCCATCCTCGCATCTCCTTTAATACATCTCGATCGACGCATCCATCGCGTACTCCGGCACAACTCTCACACGTGCTGCTCTGCTACGCTACTCCCGTCACAACCCCCCCCCCCAAAACGGTGGCTTGGCATCCTCAACTTCGAAGAGTTGATCCTTCTGCTCCACCCACTCACTCACTCACTCTATTCTCTTCCGTCACGATTTCACCGGTGCCCCCCCCCCTTTCCCATTCACCGACCCCCCTCACTCCCCTCGCAGCTCACCGTCCCCAGACGCACATACGCACACCCCGCCTTCTCGACGCCGTGTACGCACGTTCCCAGAGAAGAGCACGACCAAGAGGAACGAACGCTTACCACCCCTTGCGACTATTTTAATTCCCTTCTGGGACTCATCGCTTTTTTTCTGTGTTTTCCTTTCTGGGCTTGACTCGTGTTGACAGCGTCACGCCTCGACAGCGATTTCCTCGCACTCTCGCACTACCAAGTACCCTGTGCCGCCTCCCCCTCCCCTCCGGCTACAACGTGCATCTGGTGTTCCTGTGTCCCGTCCGGCGCACCTCTTCTCGCCAGTCTTTACCCGCGTGCCGTTCTTTTCATTTGTTTTGCGTGTGTGCGTGTCAGCCATCGCTGCATTTACGTCCCTCTCTCCGTGTGAGCCAGTTTCCACCAGTCTCTGTCTTTTACTTGCCGTCTCTCGTGCTCTGTGGCTCTGCACCTTCACCGCTCTCACCGTTTCCCGTCTGCCCCCCCTCCCCCCACCTCTCTCTTGTTTTTCGTCTTCCTCGGCTGCGCACCTCGAGACTGCTTCCGTGGACCGCGCCTTCATATACCCTATTCCTCTGCCACATAGCGGATCGTTCACCAGAACCGCAGCTAAGCTCTACACACAAATACATATCGATCTATATAAGAGGCTGAACGGCGCCAAAACGTTAGTTGTACGTCTGGGAAAGCAAGCAAAAAAAAAAAAAGGGTGCGCCTGCCCTCGCAAATTCCATCCGCCACTTCCCTTGCCCCCGCCTTGTCCCAGTCCCCCCCCTCCCCCACTTACTTGTCACGCCAAAAAACAAACCACACACACACACACAAATACGGACCTTCCTCGCTGTTGGCGCGGGGCGCGTGACACACGCACCTTCCCCCCTGCGCCCTTCCTGAATCTCCTTGTGTTAGCGCTTCTCTCCCTCTTCTTTGCGTTCGTGTTTATCATTAGTATCTTTGACTTCTCTGTCTAGCGAGTTTTGTCTCCGCGCCCCTGCCATCGACGTTCTCTGCGATTCCTTCCTGGGTGCTCTTCCCCCCCTTTTGTGTCTTTTGTTTCTTTTCGCTTTACAGAAGTACTTGTGTGCTCCCTCTCTCTCTTCGTTTTCTTTCTTTTTCTGTTTTATCTTTTTCTTTTTTGCCTTGTGTGTCACCTCGACGTGTTTGGCCCCCTCCTCCCCCCTACTGCGGCGTGTCTCTCCCGTGCGGCACGTCTCTGCGAGAGTGCGCTGCTTTCCGCGCACACTCCCCACCCTCTCTCTACAACACGTTTTTCTAAGCCGAGTAGCAGCGCTCGCTGTTTCCCGCTCCCCACCGGGTGCGTCGCTTGCACGCAAGTCACTTCTTTTTGCTGTTTCGTGTCGTCGTGTTCTCTGAATCCGTTGTTCTCTGTTCGTCGTTGTGACTCGCCCTTGGCGTGGTTGCCGCCACGATGAAGTTCACCACGATCTCGACGCAAACGGTGCCCGCGTCCCTTTACGTGGATGGATACGCCAGCGATGTGATCCGTTTGCGGGTGAAGCCGGATGTGGAGTGGGTGTGGGAGGTCCCGGAGGTGATCGTGGCTGAACCCGTCGCCGAGTCCGCCGTGTCCGTGACCCACAACGGCGCTCAACACGTCATCACGGTTGGGGCGTCGACGCTGACGGCGTGGCAGGAGGGGGATGAGCTGCGCTTCGCGTTTGCGAGTGCGGGGCATGTGGTGACCACCGGCGAGGTCAGCCTGCGCGATGTCGACGCCCCGGCGGTGCGGATGTGCTTCCCGGTGGCGAAGCACCTTTACGGCCTTCCGGAGCACACCCAGAACCTCGCCATGCGCAAGGGAGAGGCGTACCAGATGTTCAACACAGACGCTTTCGAGTACCCGCTGCACAGTGGCGATCCCAAGTACGGCAGTATTCCGTTTCTCATGGCCTACGCCGCGGCGGCCAGCACGGGTGTCCTCTTCCTCAACTCGTCGGAGATGCTGATCCGCGTCGTCGACCTGCCTGGCGCGCTGACGGTGCGCTGGACAGCAGAGGTGGGCATTACTGACCTCTTCTTCATTCCCGGTCCGACGCCGAGTGCCGTGCAGCGGCACCATGCCCACCTCACCGGCCCCACCTTCTTCCCCCCCTACGCCGTGCTCGGCTACCACCAGTGCCGCTGGAACTACGTCTCGCAGGAGGAGTGCATGTCGGTGGAGGCGGGCATGTCCGGCGCGGATCTGCCGTACGACGTGCTGTGGCTCGACATCGAGTACTCGGCAGCGAAGAAGTACTTCCAGTTCGACCACGACGCATTCCCAAACCCGCAGGCCCTGCTTGACTACCTCGTCGCACGCGGCCGCAAGCTCGTCACGATCAAGGACCCGCACACGAAGACGGAGCCCGGGTGGGCCGTGTACGACGAGGGCTTCGCTGGCAACCACTTTGTGCGCACCCCTGACGGTACCGCCAACTTCGAGGGCGACTGCTGGCCCGGCAACAGCTGCTGGCCGGACTTTCTGCAGCGCCGCACGCGTGAGTGGTACGCCTCCTTCTTTCACGATGATCGGTGCGAGTGTGGGGGGCGGGACACGTACACATGGGTGGACATGAACGAGCCGGCGGTGTTTCACGGCTACCGAGAGCGGACGATGATCAAGGAGGCGCTGCACCACGCCGACGACGGCCGCGCGGTGCAGCACCGCTACCTGCACAACATGTACGGCTTCTTGAGCGTCCTGTCCGCGGCGCAGGGCTGCCTGGAGGCAGCGGGGCCGAGCGCAGAGCCGGAGCGGCCGTTCCTGCTCACACGCAGCTTCTTCGCTGGCAGCCAGCGCCTCTCCGGCATGTGGGCCGGCGACAACATGGCCCGCTGGGACCATCTGCAGTGCAGCATGCCGGAGCTGCTCAGCCTCTCCATCGCGAACTATCCCTTCTGCGGCGTCGACGCCGGCGGTTTCCTGCGCGAGCCGTCGAGCGAGCTCTTCCAGCGCTGGTTCCAGGCCGCCGTCTTCTATCCCTTCTTTCGCGGCCACGCCAACTGGGATACCCGGCACCGCGAGCCCTACGTCTGGGAGCCGGCGGCGCGGGAGCGCCTGCGCGCGGCCCTGCAGCTGCGCTACTCCCTCATCCCGTACCTCTACACGGTCTTCTACCACGCCCACACGCGGGGCGAGACGGTGCTGCGGCCCCTCTTCTACGAGTTCCCCCACGACGAAAGCCTGGCCACGGAGCAGGACTCTTTCATGTTCGGCCCCACCCTTCTCGTGTGCCCCGTCGTGCACGCTAGTGCGACGACGGTGGAGGTGACCCTGCCAACGTGCACCAGCTGGTACGCCTTCCCGCAAGGCAGCAAGGCTGTCACGAAGGCTGGAAAGCTGGTGCTGCCCGTGACAATGGACTCCATTCCGGTGTACCTGCGTGGCGGTCACGTGCTGGCCGTGAAGACGCAGAAGCGGCCATCCACTGTCTCCGCTGTGAACGATCCGTTCACCCTGCACGTCGCGCTGGACGCCAACGGGGAGAGTCAGGGCGACTTGTACCTCGACGACGGGAGGAGCTTCCAGTACAAGACCGGAAAGGTGGCACACCGGCTCTTCACGTACGCAGGCGGCAAGCTCACTTGCGCCGCCGCCGCGCCCGGGTCGTACACGGCACCCAACACGATCGAGCGGGTAGTCGTGTACGGTGCAGCCGCCCCCATCTCGTGTGCGTCAGCCAACGGAGCGCCTCTGCAAGTCGAGCGTTGCGGTGACACAACGGTCATCGACGTCCGAAGCGCACCGATGCGGGTGGACGAGGGCTGGTCGATCGAGCTTTCTTAGACCACCCCGCGAACAACACTTCGGCCAGTGTGCAAGCCTCCATTCGACGCTTGTGCATGCACGCGTTTCGCAGTGCTCCGCCACTCAGTGGAAGGCGCACGCGTATCCTGCACTTCGCCTCCACCTTCCCGGTGCCCTCCCTCGGCCTACCGCCAACCGCTCGGCACCCACTGCGTTTCCGTGACTTTCACGCTTTTCTCTGCCCCATTCCGCTCCCAGCTCCTTTTCGCCGCCATCCCGCCCGCACGGCGGCGTGTGTAGCACGCGTGAGCGACCCACTTTCTTCTCTCCTTTATTCCCTTTGTTCCCTTTTCCGGTGCAAGCGGCGGCGTCGTCGTGTGCCGCCCATCCTCGTGCGCGTTTGCCGCCCCCGCTCACTGGCTGTCTCGCAACGCGCCGGCGCCTGCTCCGCACCAGTGTGACGGCGCGCGTCTACGTTCGCCACGCCACCCGGCCCACCCCAAAAACGAACTGCCTCTTTTCGTGCGCTCGTGTGCGGCACACCGTGTGCGCGCCATGGCCCCTGCACCACATATATTTGTGCGTCTCGTACTCCTGCAGGCCCCCCGCCACACACACGGCAGCTGCGCTCTTCTCTTCTCGTCTCTTTCGCTCGCGCTTC
>JASAOO010002973.1:0-15506 GCA_030849075.1 Zelonia costaricensis | reverse complement strand
CTTGCTCCACGTGACTGTTACTCTTCTTCTTCTTCCATCATGTCCGCGAAGCCCATCGCCCAGCGCCTGGAGGAGCGGTTCCGCCGCTACTCGGCCATCACGACGCAGAGCGACCCGCGCAAGCTCGGCAAGTGCATTCCGTCCACACCCGGGCAGCAGGTGCTCGCCGACCTCCTTGCGAAGGAGCTGCAGGAGCTGGGGCTGCAGAACGTTGTGTGCGACAAGTACGCCACCGTCACGGCGGTGAAGCCCGGTAACGCGCCAGGAGCCCCGCGCATCGGGTTCATCTGCCACCTGGACACCTTCGACAGTGGTCTCAGCCCAGATGTGAAGGCCCAGAAGATCCACTACAGCGGCGGCGACGTCTGCCTCAACGCGGAGAAGAGCATCGTGATGAAGGTTGCCGAGCACCCCGAGCTGAAGAAGTACGTCGGCCAAGACATCCTCTTCAGCGACGGCACCAGCGTGCTCGGCGCGGACGACAAGGCGGCCATCACGTCCGTCATGGAGATGATCGCCAAGCTCGACTCGAGCAAGGAGAAGCACGGCGACATCGTCATCTGCTTCGTCCCCGACGAGGAGATCGGGCTGGTCGGTGCGAAGCACCTCGACGTCAAGGGCCGCTTCAACGTGGACTTCGCGTACACGCTGGACTGCTGCGAGCTCGGCGAGGTGGTCTACGAGTGCTTCAACGCCGCGAGCGCGACGATCAAGTTCACCGGTGTGTCGGCGCACCCCATGTCGGCCAAGGGGGTCATGGTGAACCCGTTGCTGATGGCGATGGACTACATGGCGCAGTTCAACCGCGAGGAGACGCCTGAGTGCACGGAGCTGCGGGAGGGGTACTGGTGGTTCCACAAGATGGAGGCGGGCTCCACGGAGGCCACGCTGCAGGCCATGGTGCGGGAGCACGACCTCGCCAAGTACACGGCCCGCAAGGCGCGCATGATGGACGTGGCGAAGGAGATTCAAGCCAAGTACCCGACCGGCAAGGTCGAGATCGCGATCGAGGACGTGTACGCCAACATCGCGAACTCGCTCAAGGATGACCGCACCGCGATTGACCTGCTGCTCGAGGCGATGGCCAAGGCCGGCGTCAAGCCCAACATCATTCCCATGCGCGGCGGAACAGACGGCGCAGCGCTGTCGGCGAAGGGCCTGCTCACGCCGAACTTCTTCACCGGGGCACACAACTTCCACTCCCGCTTTGAGTTCCTGCCCCTCCCGGCCTTTGTGAAGGCGTTCGAGGTGTGTCGCAACATTGTGTTGCTCGGCGCCGACAAACGCAAGAAGACGCCGTCCTCTCTGTGAGTGTGAAGGCAGAGGGGGCCCAAGACGGGAGAGGAGAGGTGTGGGAGTGGCATGGCCTCCGCGCGGACGAGTCACGGCCGACCTTCCCGCGTCCCTCTCTGCTCGGCTCCTGCCGCCTCGACGCCGCATCCCCCTCTCTCTTCTCTATTGCCAATGCGAACGTTTCTTCGTGGAGGCGGTGTGCGAGCGCGTGTTCGGGGGTGCCGCACACTTCGAAAACCAGCACACGTGGCGTACATGATCATCTCAGACCCACACCCACTCACCCACCAGCACACACACACACGCACACAGACACACATACGCATACACACACAAACACACGCAAACACGTAAAAGAGCTAACTAAGAGGCGACCTCTGCCTCCCTCCTCTGCCCCCCCACGTCTCCTCCCCACCCCCTGGTTCGTTGCCGCGCCTCGCTGCGTGTGTGTTGTACTTCTCTGGCTCGCAGCGACGTGCGCGGCGGGTGCGAGGTCATCTCTGTGAGTCCGTATGCGTGTGTGTGTATGTGTGTGTGTGTATGTGTGTGCGTGTGTGTGTGTGTATGTGTGTGTGTGCATGTGTGTGCGTGCATGTGTCTGTGTGTGTGTGTATGTGTGTGTGTGTGTGTGTGTCGGACTTCTTTCGCGTCCTCTCTGCGTGCCCGCGCGTCCGCGGGTTGGGCAGGCGGAGGCCAGCGTTACCCATCTCATCCCTTCACCTGCTCGGACCGTCATGCTCCACCCCGAGTTGGTCTGTATGGCCAGAACAGCACGCAACGCGTAGCTGAGCGATGCGCTTGTGTGCGTTTGTGTGTGTGTATGTGTGTGCCTGCCAACGGCGGAGAAGGGGGAGAGAGAGGGACGGAGTGCCGTACGCTGATGGACCTTCCCCCCCCTTGCGTTCCCTTTATGCCCCCACTTGTGTGTGTGTGTGTGCCCCATTCTTGGTTTCACGGATTTGTGACGGACCTCGCCTCTCCTTTAACGTCTTTTTTCTCTGTTTTTTTTTTGTGTTTCCGTCTCCCTTCGCTGCCTCTTCCTTTCTTGCTGCACCGCCTGCGACTCGCGCGCGTGTGTGTGTGTGCGTGTGCGTGCCGGCGCGTTGGTCTGCCGCTGCGCGCGTGCGGCGCTCTTTCACTTTTTTCTCTGTGTGTTATGTGTGCGCGTGTGTTGCCGTCGGCGTCCCCGGTACTGCGTCTTTGGTTCCCGTGGGATGGGGTGGGGTGGTCGCCTCCATCGACTCCTTCCTGCTTTTCTGCAGGCATCACGCTAACTCCGGCAAGCCAGCGTAACCGCATCTCTGCCAGCTGTCCGGAGTTTCTTTTCCCCTTCCCTCGTCGCGTATGGTTGGGTGGGGTGTGTGTGTGTGTGTGTGTGTGTGTGTGTGCACTCCTGTGCAGTTGCGCAAAGCAAGTGTGTTGTGCAGCGCTTCCCCCTCCCTCCCTCCCCCCTGGTGACGGATGCGCTGCAGCTTTGTGGAGGGTGTTGTCGCTCGCCGTCGCTGTCCCGCGTGGTCGGCGCGTTGCGCTCTTCAACCGCGGCCGCCATCTTTCTCTTCGCCGAAGAGTCCGAGGGGGTGGG
The DNA here is from genome assembly GCA_030849075.1 of Zelonia costaricensis. NCBI lineage: Eukaryota > Euglenozoa > Kinetoplastea > Trypanosomatida > Trypanosomatidae > Zelonia > Zelonia costaricensis. The sequence goes on along the minus strand of JASAOO010002973.1, from coordinate 12,631 downwards.
GGATGTGGGGGTCCAGGAGAGAAGGGACCACGGGTGCAACCTCTCTCCCCTCTCAGCTCCCCCCCACTCTATTGTGTGGCCCTCTTGCGCTGTGTGCGCGCGACGAGGGTATCGGCACGGCGGCGGCGCACTGCTCGAAATTGGGCAGCTGGGGAGCTGGAGCCGACACTCTCACCCCTCCAAGTGTACACACACACACACACACACACGCTCACACACACACACACACACACACACACACACACACACGCTCACACACACACACACACACACACACACACACACACACACACACGCACACTTGAGTGCCCACAGAGAGGTGCACGGATCAGCGCGAGCTACTCGCACTCCGAGCGATGCACAAGGGAATGCGAGAAGAGAAGAAAAAGGGAAGCCACAAGTTTCTTGCCAGTGCACTACGCGCAGCGCACAGTGGAGGGGTCCGAAGGGGGTGGGGGTGAAGGGAGGAGGAGGGAGGGCCCACCACTTCGCTCGCCGTCTCTTGGGCCCATACCTCCCTCCCCTAATACTTGATGTCAGGCGCCTTGTCCCACTGACGCGCCACCAGCCCGCGCGCATCACCGCCCGTCTGCACCCCAAGCTGCGTGCGCTCGCGTACTGAGGGCAGCCGTCGCTCCACCACCCTTCTCTCTCTCCCCTCTTCAATGGAACTCCGCTGCGATGCGGCACCCACCCATCACGTGCCCCTTCCCCACCTCCCTCGTCTTGTGCGGCTGCTGTTGCTGCCGTGACTTCGTCGTCCCCATAGCTTTCTGGACGTCCTGGAAAAAAAAAAGAAGCCGCTCAGGGCTGTACGACATCCCCCACGGCTGCGACGAACGCCGCCCGGTGTTCCTCTCCTTTCCCCCCAACCGGAAGCCTCAATACCCAAAGCCGCTCGTTCTGTCGTGCTCTTGTCTGCTTCTTTTACGTGGCGGGTTGCCAGGTGCTACCGACTCACAACGCACCGCGACGCCCCCCCCCCCTCCCCTCCCCTCCCCTCCCCTCACCGACCAAACACACTAGTCGACTTGCACGCGCAAGAATGTCGTGCGTGGCGATGCAGCATAACACCTTTGGTAGCTGGACGCGCCGCGGCCGCTCTCTGGGGCCCGTCGCCGCCTCGACATCGACGGTGCTGGCGCTGCTGCTACTCCTTCTCTTCCTGCGCTGCCCCAGTGCCCTCGCCCGCAACAGCAGCGCCACACTCCCCGCCGTCGCCCATCCCTTCTCGCTGCCGTCCGCCACCGCCCTGATGGAAGTGCTCGCGGGCGGCGCGGATGGGCAGCTGCCGACCCCGGCCCCCCTGCCGGCGCACCCTGTGCTGATCCTCTTCACCGACAGCGTCGCCCACGGAGACGCCAACGTGGACAGCGCGTTGGCGGCGAACGCGTTGCGAGGCCACATGCGCCAGCTCGCCGCGGATGTGCCGCCGTCGGTGCTGCGCGTGCACGAGTTCATTATCCCCCCCACGGTGGCGGACCGACGGTTTGTGGAACTGCTTCTGATCGGCACGACGCGCGTGCCGGCGCTCGTGCTGTTCCACGGTGATGCCGCGAAGGTGCAGGTAGCGCCTGGCGCCGTCATTGCGGCGAGTCCTTTCCAGGCCGCCACTCACTACACGGCTGCGTCCCCGGTCGCCCTCGCGCGCATGAGCTACGTCGAGCTGCGCCAGTGGGCGCTGAGCGAGCTGCCTGGCCGCTACACGGACCCCGTCACGCTGCATCTCATCCCGAGCCTCCAGTTTGTTTTCAGCACCGCAGAGATGCTGCAGACGGTTCGCCTCGTGCGCGACGCAGTCGCCATGACGCCGGCAACAGCGTCGGCCAACACCTCCCGCGCGACGGCACCGTCGCTGGTGTCGCTCGCCTACGTGCGCCTCACGCGCCACGGCTCCGAGGAGGTTGTTGCGGCGCTTTCGTCGCTTGCCACGCAGGCCGGCAACGGTGTGCTCGCGCTGGTGACGGACTCGCCGGAGGTGGCCGCAGCGTTCGGCCTACCGCACGAACACACGCTGACGACGGCGCCGTGGTCGAGCGTTTCGGCCGCGTGCGAGCCCGCAGCGGGGGCGTCGGCAGCGGAAAGGGCGGCGGTGGTGGTGGCGGGCACCGCTGCACCGCAGGCCATCGGCACCGTGACGGAGGTGGCCGAGGTGGCGTCGAGCGCGTGGGTCGCTGCAGTGACAGCGGCGGCGGATGCCGAGGCTGCGCAGCTGCAGGCGTGGCGCCGCGCCATGGATGCCTTCACCACGACCAGCCCGCTGCGCAAGGTGGGCACGGCGCCGCAGCTGCTGCACGAGCTGACGGTGCTGCAGAAAGCCATCAAGATTGTGTTTGTGCTGCGTGAGAGTGATGAGATGTGGTTCCATCACCACCTCGACGTCGCCGTCGCGGTGGCGCGGCGGCTGCAGCAGACGACTATTCGGTACAACACGACGACGCTCGAGAAGGGCGCGAAGGTGCGCCGCCGCGTGGAGAAGGCGTGGTCGCCGCCGATGCGGGTGGAGGTGCTCTGGGTGGACGCCGAGCAGCTGCCGGCTGCGGCGGACAGCCTGTACGTGTCGCAGGTGCCCTCGGTGCTGGTGCTCGCCCCGCTGCAGTCGCGTTTTGACGACGGCGGCGGCGACGGCGGCGTGGACGCGGCGGCGGGGGATGCGGCGGCGGCGAGGCGGGAGGACGGGTTGCGCAGCCCCGACCCCCTCATCGGCGTCCACGTCGTGAGCCGCTACGACCTGCTGACGGCCGCCTTCACGAACGACCCACTGGCCGGGCAGCAGGCGGTGTCCGGCAAGGAGGCGCTCCCGCTGTTCCCCAGCGACAGCGACGCGCTGACTCGCTTTCTCGCCAGCGACAGCTTCGGCGGCGCCGTGCAGAACGCAATGCGGCCGCTGCGGCTCAGCGCCCTGCGCGCGCAGCTCGAGGCCGCATCGGAGGCGGAGCGAGCGACGGGCGGCAGCAGCAGCGGCAGCACGAGCAGCACCACGGCGACCTCACCCGAGACGAGCGGCCTGCCCAACCGCGTCTACCTCCGACTCGATCGCCGCTACTACCCGCTGTCGCGGGCCGAGGAGCCGGTGGAGGGGCCTGCGTACGTGCGGCAGATCCTGAACGGCTCAGCCCCGCTTCCCGTTCTGGCCGACGGCGAGGACGAGCGCAGCCGCACGCAAACCAGTGCCGGTGGCGCCAACACGGGCGCAGGAGCAGGGGGAGGAGGTCCCCCGCCCATCACAGAGGCAGAGGCCGCCGCGCAGCGGAAGAAGAAGGCGGCGTGGGAGGCGGAGCTGGCGCGGCGGCGCGCGGAGAAGGAGGCGCGGATGCGTCGCAAGGCCGCCGAGGACGCCGCAGCGCGGGAGCGGCAGCAGGCGGCCTTCCAGAGGGAAGTCAACACCGCCATGGAGGCGGAAGAGCGGGAGGCGCAGAGGGCCGGTGCGACGGCTGGCGGCGGTGGTGCGCCGGGTGGCCCGTCGGGGCCGCGGCGTGGCGGGGACGGTTTTCTTGTACGCCGCCCCCGCCTGGATGCGGCGGACTCGCCGCGCCGCGGCACGAGTGGTGCGCGTGGGTCTCGCGGCGGCGCGGGTGGGGCGGCGGGGGAGGAGGATGACGCCGAGGACGCCGCCCTGCGCCTGCGACGCAAGCAGCGTCACCAGGAGTACCGCGAGTGGCTGCAGGACCGCCAGCGCATGGTGAACCGATCCGTGATGGTGACGGGCCAGGGCGAGACGACGATGCTGACGGCGTGGGAGTAGGGGCGCAAACGCCGATGCTGCGTGTGGGCCCGGTGTGGGTGTGCCCTTTCACGTATGTGAGCTCCTCGTCCAAGCGTCTGTTCTACGAAGATATCCTCGCGCTCGACTCGTCACGCACGCGACTCTTCGGATGCCGTCGGTGCTGACCGGCGATCACGACACCGGCGCCCCTTTTTTGTCTGTATTTTTGCCGTCTGACTCTTCTGGTTGGCTCTGGGCTGCACACAGAAGCGCGCACACGCGCACACACACACACACACGCACAGCGTGGCTGGTCCTGTTTTGTGTGCTCTGCAGCTCCTTTTGGTTGCGATGGCGGTGTTCGCGGGGAGTACCACCAGGTGCTCCCTGCGGCTTGCACTCCGCTCCTCCGCGCTGTCGTTGCCAGCCAGCAAGGTGAAGCGAGTTTGCCGGAGCCGCACGTGCGTGAGCTTCTCTGCCAGGCACGCACTCACTCTTGATAATTTCGAACTCCCACACGGCCAACGTTTTCGTGTTGCCTGTACTTTGTTTCGACCGGCACACACACGCACACACACACACACGACATCACACTCACGTGCGCACCCCCACCCCACACAGAACCGGACGCTCAGACGAACGCGGTGTCGCACGTGAAGAGCACACAAAGAACAGCAGCAAGGCAGCATCACGGACCCTCTCTTGACTCACCTCCGGCCGCTCTCCCCATCCCCCTCGATTACACGTAGCCCACCCCTCATCGCCCACTTCTCTTATCGTTGCTGGCACCATGGCCGACGCCGAGCCGCACCTCTCGCTGCAGTCGCTGACGCCAGTGGACCTGAAGCAGCTCTCGCGCAAGGAGAAGATTAAACTTGTGCAGGACTACCGCGCAAGCGGGGCCCGAAACGCCAACAAGATGCTGTTCCTCGGCACCGACCTGCTGGCGGGCGGGTCGAGCGGGCTGTCCTCGACGGAGCTGTACGAGGTGTACGAGCAGGTGCTCATCGCCTCCCTCGAGTGCGGCCGGATCGAGAACGCCACCATGTACCTCAACCTGCTGGAGAGCCGCTTTGGCAAGAAGTCGGTGCGCGTGAGTCACCTGCGCGGTCTCTGCCTCGAGGCCCAGGATAAGATACCCGAGGCGAAGAAGCTGTACGAGCAGGTGCTCAAGGACATGCCAACAAATGACTTCTGCGTGAAGCGGCTCAGCGCCATTTACAAGAGCGAGGGCCGGTTGGAGGCGGCTATTCGCGTGCTGGAGGACGACCTCGTCTACACGGACGAGGACGACAAGCAGCACACGTACTTCGAGGTGCACCGCGGCGATGCGCTGCAGGCGTACCGCGAGCTGAGCAGCCTGTACTACCTCCTCGGCAACACGGACAAGGCCATCTTCTACGCCGAGGAGGCGCTGCTCTTCGAAAGCGACTCCTACTTCGCGCACGCGCGGCTCGGAGAGCTGTACTACATGAAGCGCGACCTGCCGCGCTGCGTCGTCGAGTACTCGCAGTCGCTGCTCTACAACGCGGAGTCCAACAATACCCGCGCCGCGTACGGGCTTTGGCAGGTCACGAACGAGATGCTGCGTCAGCACCAGTCTGGCACGAAGAAGATGGAGGAGGAGGCGGAGCTGGCACAGACGCAGGACCTGCGCACGTACGCTGCTGAGACGCTGCGCCGCATGTACGCGGGCAGCCCCATGCTGTCCGCCCTCGACGCGTGCCTCCAGCGCGAGACCTGATTGACCAGCAAAGAGGGTGAGCAAGAAGAAACTGGTTTTTGATTTTGAGCCGACGGCACGCAGTTGTGCTGCCTCTGGTCTTGTATGGAGAAGGTGCCTGTTTGTGTGTGTGTGCGTGTGTGTTGGCGTGAGTGCGTTGATGTAACATGGGCTGTCTGTGTGTGTGTGTGTGTGTTTGACGAGGCAGGTGACAGCCACGATTCCTCTTCTCTCACGCCTCTCGTTTTTCCCGCTTCGCAATGGCGTTGCGCTGCGTTGAGGGTTGTGCCCCCCTCCCCCCCACTTCCACGCACACGAATATTGAACACAGACACGCTCACGCAGTCAGCCCCGAGCTCCTTTCACGTGCACCTTCACTTGAACTTGTGCTTCTCCGTTTCACGGCGGACTCGTAAGTAAGCGGATGACGACCACGGCCACGACAGCGACACACAAACACACACACCCATGCGCACACAAGCAAGAGAGGGCGGCGCTGCCAACAAAAAAGAAGACAAAATGCAGAGACGAAGGCCAGCGGCGCTGCGAAGCCGGTGCCGAAGCTCAGCAGTGACGGCGCTGTCCCATTCTTGTTTTCTTTTTCTCCCCTCTGGTGTGCGGGGGGGGGGCACCGCGCCGGCTGAGATGCAGACGTCATGACGTGTGTGCGACTAGGCGGAGACATGCCGCCGATTTCTCTGTGTGTTCGCGAGGGGCTAGATCTGCGTGAAGGCAGTACGCACCCCGTATCGTCGTGCACCACATGAGCTCGTGGCGTGAGATGGGCTGGCCTGCACTCGTCGACAGTGCCCCTCCCCCTTCCCCCGGGGTGGGGGAGCTGAGCTGCTGTCCACTTCGTCACGCGCTACGCGCCATCCAGTCGCCCTATTGTCAACTCACACGCTCCCTCCTTCGCCTGTCCCTCTCTGTTCTCTCTTTCCATTTGGTCCACGAGTAGGCGATCGTGGTGGGCATCTCCATCGCGACACCGCAGTGCACGTCCTCCACTGTTGCCTTGCCGAGCAGCGCGAAAGGGTGTCAGAAACGCGGGTGAGAAGGCACGCGCTGAGGGCGCCCCCCCCCTCGTCCGCCCGCTCTTCGGGGGGAATTGTCAATCTGTTGCAGACGGGTGCGCCACACAAGCGCCCGGTAAGCGGAACGGCGGGCGGGTGCGCCGACTCACGCCTCTATCCCCACACCGCCCCCTCTCTCTCTCCTACTTTTTTTTTTTCGCTCTCGCACTCTCCGTCCGCACTGCACAGAACAAGCAGACCCACCCACTCAACGGCACGCCACACGAGGCGGGGTGAGCCCCGTGCCGAGTGGAACGTGCACGCAACCGTGAGGCAGGGGCTGGGCCACGATCGTCTAGAGGCATCGAGCACACACACACACAAGGATAGAGAAATCTCTGGACAGGAGAACGCAGGTGAAGGGGTGCGTGAGGGAGACGAGATCGGACGTTCCTGCGACCCCCCTCCCCTCCCCCCTCCCCCCCTCCCCGTGTTACCGCACTACCCCCTTTCCCCAACTTCGACTGAAGGCTCGATTTCGTTCATAGATCTGTATTCGCCGTTCGCTTCTTCTTCTTTCCCCCCTGTCTCCCCGTGCGGTGGAGGGGGTCGCCTCCGCTGACAGCGCGCGTGCTTGACGTCAAGTTACCGCGGTGAAGAGGGGGGGCTCGCGCGCGCACGCACCCCTCCCTCCCCCCTTCCGCACGAGGGCGAGATCAAGAGTGTGTCTGTGTGTGTGTGTGTGTGTGTGTGTGTGTGTGTGAAGCGGAGAGAGCACTCAGCCAGCCAATCTTCGCCCTTCTCCGTCCATTCTTTTTCTTTCTTCTCTCCACCCCCCAAAGCGCGCCGGCTGCTGTCTGATGTCGTCGGGTTCCGTCGACACCAGCGGCAGTGCGGACAGCCACCGCACCACCGGCGGTGAGTCGAGCACCACGCCGCAGCGCCTCAGCGCGTCGCACGACCGGTCAGACGCCTACGCCACCCTGCTCGGCCGTGCCACCGCCGACGACCGCACCACTTCCACCTACACCTTGCCCCAGCCGCACGAGCCCTCTACCGGGACCACGCCGAATGGGCGGAGCGTGTCCCCGCTCAACACCCTGCTGAACAGCGGCAGCGCATCGAGGCCCGCCGGCACGCGCTCCAGCACCGCGGCGAGGATTGCAGTCCCCACCCAACGCGCTGGCGGTGGTGCAGCGGACGGTGCTGGCGGCCGAGGCGGCGGTGGTGGTGACCAAGATGTGCGTGACACGGCCGAGTACAGGGCTGCGTGGGACCTCGAGCTGTGGAAGGCCGTGCAGGCGGAGGGGTTTCGCAAGGAACTCGACAAGCACCGCGCCGCTGCCCTCGCCGAGCTCGACCGCGTGGTGAGGCGCCGCGAGAAGGAAGCGCGCGTTGCACTGCACCAGCGCACCGCGGCGGTGACTCTGCGCGAGGAGGCCGTGAAGGCAGATGAAGTCCGCCTCGCGGAGCGGCAGCAGCGCGTCTCGGACATGGAGAAGGATGTGCGGCGCATGCGGCAGCAGCTCCTGGACGCACAGCAGCGCGTCGAGGACGAAGTGCGGGCACAGGTGCGCCTTGCTAACGACACTATCGCCCACCGCGCACGGCTGCTGGAGGAGCGGGTCAAGGCCGCAGAGGCGCAGGCGCGGCGCGCAGACGAGCGGCAGCGACAGGCCCAGCAGGAGTACCTGTCTCTGTACGAAGCCTTCAGTCGGTATCGCACACAGCAGCTCACGGCGCCAGCGGGCTCAGAGAACCCCAGCGGCGGCGGCGGCGTCGTGGCGACGTCGGCTCCTTCCTCCGCTGTCGCCGCGCTCCAACTCGAGCAGCTGCGGGGGCAGTGGAGCGCCGAGCATCAGCTGCAGCTGGAGCGGCAGGCCCAGCGGCACGCCACGGAGATGGACGCGGTGCAGCGACGGTGCCGCGAGCTGGAGGAGCAGAACACGCGCCTGGCCGCCGCTCTCGCGCGGCGGCGGGAGCAGCTGCGCTCCCTCAAGGCTGACGCACCGTCCCAGTCGAGACTGCCGGCGGCGGAGGCGGTGGGGTCCGAGCCGGCTTCTGCGGCTGCCGGTGCGTCGCTGCGTCCAGCTCACTCACTCGCGCCAGGAAGCGCCACCACAGGCGCGTCCTCCACTTCCACCACGGCGGCGGCGGCGGTGCGCGATGTCGTGGAGCGCACGACGCGGGAGTTGCATCGACTGGAGGGGGAGCGGGCGGCTCTGGTGGAGGGCAGCAGCGGCGCACTGCGCGAGGGCGACGCCGTCATTGTCCGCATCGATGCCCGCATGCGAGAACTGCGCGCCCACCTCGCGGCCGTCGCTGCAGCGTCGGTGAGTGCGTGAGGTGAGAGGCGAAAGCGGTAGAGGGGTGGGGCCGGGGCGGGGCGGGGGTGAGGCGTGTACGTGTGTGTGTTGCGCGTTCTTGCTGAGCGGGGCCGCCCTGCCCAGCTCTGCCTCACTGCGCCCACTCCCCACTCCCCACTCCTCCCCCTCCCCGCAGCGGTGAGGACGCTCCGTCTCCCCCCGCGTCCTTCCTGCCGGGGGTTCGCCCATTGTTTGCCTCGCATGGGCCGCCCTTCTTTTCCTTTCTTCGTCTCCCCCATTCGTGCAACGCGACGCGCGGTATTGAAGTGCGAAGAGAGAAGGTAACCGGCTACGCCGCTGTGGCTGCCATCGTGTCCATGCGGCTTGAGCGACCCGGAGTCGGACCGGTCAAACCGCTGCTTACGGTTCCAGGCAGCGCAAACACGTGTGTGTCGGCAGCGAGGGCGCACCCCGCCGCCACATTCGAGTCACACACACACACACGCGCGTCTGTGACAACTTCCCGTCCTTCTCTTTCCACTCTCTGTGCTCCGGCTTGCCTTGCTATTGAAAGACGTGAAACAGAGGCAACCAGCGCCGCACCCGTGTACCGGTCGCCAGAACGCGTACACACACATACATATAAAGAGACTCACAGCTTCTTGGGTTACGTCTACTCAAGCCTGCACACGCGTCCACACACACACACACACACACACACACACACACACAGACACACAAACACAGACACGTTGGCGCTTTCATAGAAGCACACATCAGAGCAGGACACCTGCTTCCCGCTTGACACGGCCCCGTCCCAGCCCCACAACGACCTCCAGTGCCGCTCCGCCCCCCCCCTCCTCCCACTTCGACGCTGTGCGTGAAGCCATGAACGTCTTTCAGAGCACCAGCGCCAGCTTTCGCCGCGGGAGCGGCCTCACGGACACCAGCGCCAGCACGTCCACTGCTGCGGCCGCCACAAACGGGTCCGCCATAGCCGCAGCCACAGCCGCCCCCGCATCACATCTGCAACTCGGTACCGATCCTGGCGGCCGGGCTGAGAACGCAGAGGCCGCGCCAGATCTATCGAGGTCAGGCACCGCGCCCGGCCTCTCTCGAACGCAGCTCGTCGACCTCCCCGCCCTCCTCACGGCGGCCCAACCGGCCCGTCCGCCGCAGCCCGCCCTGCCGCGGCGGCCCTTCCCGTCGATGCCCTACTACGGCGTGCTCTCCTCGTGCGAGGTGCACGTGGACATTGCCGCGGCAGAGGAGCACAGCGCGGCCCACACGCAGGCCCAGGCCCCGCCTCACCGCGACGCTGCCGCCCGACCCCCACCGCTGCCGTCGCCGCAGGCCCCTCGCAGCCTGCCCATGTCCGCCGCGCGGCTGGCGGATGTGCAGCGGCAACTCGGTGCAGTGGCGGCACGGCACGGCACGGTCTACTGCCTCGGCACAGGGCCGACTCTTGCCGAGAACCTCACGATGGCACAACGAGCCAGCGGGGCGGCGACGCAAGTGAGTGCTGCTTCCTCTGCCGTCCCTGCTGCTGTGGCAGTAGCGACGCACTCGGGACTGACGCTGGGAGCGTACGCGGATGCCCTGCAGAGCGTCTTCTGCGAAATGGCCGCTCTCCGCCACGCGCGGCTGCCTGTGGTTGACGCGGCCGCGTGCGGTGCCACCGCGGCTGCTGCGGCTGCTACTGCGACGCACCACACGGCGTATGTGCGCCTCGCGGGCCACCCGGCGTGGAGGGAGGTGAGTGCCATGCTGTGCGTGGAGCACGGCCGCCTCCTCCTCTGCCTTGTCGCGAGCTCGCGCGTGACGCAGAAGCGGCTCGGTGCGGAGTGCGCCGTGATGGGTGTGCCACTCGAGTGGTTCGGCGGCGCGGCCCTCGTGGCGGAGCCGCAGCACCTGCAGACCGGCGACGTGAACCCTGTGTGGGTGGCCTGGGAGGCGCTCAGCCACCTCCCCGTGTTGCCGATCAGCGCCGCGCTCCCTTGGGGCGAGGGGGCGTCCATCAAGGGCGAGGCGGTCACGGCGGACGGCGAGCGCGACGCATCGGCCGCTGCGCGAGAGGTGCTGTGCGCCGTCCAAGACGCCGCGACGGTGCTGGCAGGCTTTCACGTGTCCGTGATCGCGTCGCTCCCCTTCCGCGGGGCCGCCCCGTGTGCCCAGGTCGGCCGCATCACGGAAGAGTCCACCGTGATGACGCAACCTGGGTCGCCATCGTCACCGCCGCGTGTGGTGGGCCGCCGCTTCGTGTGGCGCCTGCTGCCGCCGCAGCCGTTGCTGGGCCTCGGTGCGGGCACGGGTCACTCTCGCGCGTCCCTCGCCTCGACGAGCCTCCGTGCGGCGCCGTGTGCGGTGCTGCCTTTCCTTGTGACGAAGCTGCTCGAGTGCCTCGTAGAGGGGTGCGAGCTCAACGCCTTTCAACTTCGCTGCGGCGCTGCTGGCATGGACGGCGCCGCCACCGCTACCGCCGCCGGCCCTGCGAGCGTGGCGCAGGCGGCGACCGGAGCGGTGGGGGTCCGCCTGGTGCACAGCAGCGCGCCGTGGCTGCTCACGCTGCGCCGCGGCCCGAGCTCGACGTCGTGGACGGGCTTCAGCCGCCTGAGCAGCTCCGGCGCGGACGGCTGGGTGGATGCCGAGACACGCGAGGGCCTGCGCGCCGGCGGGCTGCAGGGACGCACGACGGGGTCTGCGTCCGCAGCGGCGACTGCGGCGGTGGAGCTGGGTGGAGGTGCGTCGGGCGTTGACGCACCTGCCGACGCAGATGACGGCATGGATGACACCGAAGCGGAGGAGGACGAGGTGGAAACGGAGTTCGAACTGACATCGATCGAGTATGAGCGCCAGATCGTGCCTGATGTGACTGCAGCGCATGTGCAGGCCACAAAGCGAGCTCGAACCGAATGTGCCACGGCGACTGACGCAGAGAGACGCAGCGCCGTGGTCGACCCCGCGCGGTGGGGGCGCGGGTTCAGGTTCGGATTGACGGTGAAGCGCGTCATTGCGGTGGATGCAGGCGACACTTGACGACCGAAGGGGACGGGGGGGGTGGGGGCGGGGCGGGGGGAACGGGGGCGGAGGTCGGCAACCGTTGACTGCTCGCTCTGTTTGTGTGCCTCCATCCCCCTTTTTTATAACCGCTGTTTTGTGGAGTCGATGCTCGCACAAGCAAGAAGTTGAAAAGGGAAAGGAAATGAGAAAAAAAAGCAAAACTGCGCTGGTGCCAGTGCCTGGGATATGGTTGTACATGCTTCTAGGGGCTGCGGTTCAGCGCCGACGTCTGCCACCACCTCAAAGTGTGTGTGTGTGTGTGTGGGTGCCCCCTTGTCTGCTTCCACAGTGCCACCCCGGCGCCTCCTCTTTGATAGGCGTATCCAACCTCCTTCCCCCACCTCCACTGCGTCTCCCACCTCCACTGCGTCCCCCTATCTCTCTCTCTCGCTCGCTTGTGTGTACAGTTTTCGTTTACGCGCTCGCCTCACGCACCTCGTACTCCGCTGCGCAACACTGCATACACACACACACACGAGACAGGCAGACAGTCGTGTTGCGGCGATCCAGAAACGGAGGCGCCACCGCTGCTTCTCTTCACGTGCACCAGCTCAGGTGTGTGACACCCTCCCCCTCTTCTCCTCTGCACTCTCCAACTCTTGTGTTTCACGCAGTACACGCACCGCCGGGCCCGGAACTCTCCCTTCTCGACGTCGCGTCTCGTTGCGTAGTGCCGTGTTGTGGACCCTCCCCCCTCCCCCCGCCCCCTATCCTTCCAGTCTCAACACCGTCAAGGCCCGTCACCCCTCGCTTCCCCACCCTTGCACACTCCTGCTGACGTCCTGCGCCAGTTTTACTTTCCTGTGTCCCCCACTGCCTCCCC
>JASAOO010002972.1:0-15493 GCA_030849075.1 Zelonia costaricensis | reverse complement strand
CGCACCTGCTCCAGTCACACACCCACTGTATTGGACTCTATATATCTCCGCGCATCGGTGCACTACGTGGTGCCACACCCCTTCTCACCGAAAAAGAAGAAGAAGCTAAACAAGCAACCACACACAGAGCACAGCAGGGGAGCGCACAGACGTGGGCATGACGAAGCGTCAAAAGACACGGATGGCAAAGGGCGGGAGAGTGCAATGATGCCGTATCATGCAAGGTTCGGGTGTATGTGTGTGTGTGTGTGTGTCCTTCTTCCTGTATTTCTTAGCTTCTGCCTCGGCGTCGTGTTGCGTGTTTGTGCGACAGTGTGTTCTCTCTTCTTCTTCTTCTGCGTCTTCTGTGCTCTTTGTGTGTCCCCTCTTTTCTCCCCTTCTTGCGTCCTGTCGTCTTTTTTTTGGTTCCTTTGGTCTCCGTGTCCTCTCGATCAGTGTCTCCGTACTTCTCCGCCCTTCTTGTTTTCACAGTCGTTCCACTCTTGCCTCCTCCCCATCCCCCCTTTCAATCCTTCTCCACCCCCATTCCCCAACGCAGCTCGACCGCCGTGGCGACCTCTGTCCCCGCGCGGGGGTTGCCACGGTCAAGCCACGATGAGAAGCAACGAGAAGAAAAAGTGGAGAAAGCGCGTGACTCTCGTCATGCGTGAAGGGCAGCGAGAAGGGGCGCGTCTCCGTATCCACGGTGCGTGCGGAGGGGCGCGTGCCTCTCGCCGCGGTCGCTCCCCTCCCCCCCCCCCGCTGCCCCCCTTTTCCCTTTTCCCTGGTCGTCTTCTCACCCCGCGGGCATCCCACCTCCACGTCCCACCGCTCAGGTCCCTGTATCGCATCCTCGCACATCAACTCCTACGCACGCCAACAAGGGCAATGCACACCCAGACACAGACACCCCCGCGAAGACACACACACGCACACGCACGCATTTGCGTCGGCGCTCTCCTTCCATCGTGCTCTGTTGGTGGCACATGCCAGGGCCTTTCGGAGAGGCGCCTTGACGTGCTGCGTTGTGCGTGTGTCGTGCGTTGTATGCTGTGCGCGTGTTTTGGCATCGCTCCTGTACACCTGTGCCGGAGTGCACTCACGTGCTCGCAGGTGTGTGTGTGTGTGTGTGTGTGTGTGTCTGTGTGTGTGTTAGGGAGCGGTGCGTCGAGAGCGCGGTGTGCCCGTGGAGCGTGGCTCGAGAGCGGCGATGGCGTGCTGTGTCGGCGTGAGTGCACACCGCTTGTGCGTGCGTGGACGTGTACCCTGCCGGTGGCGCCCCACACTGCGACGGTGTGGCTACCCCCCTCCCCCCTGCCCCGGCGCGTGCACTGTTGCGAGAGCGAGTGGCGTACGTGCACCATGGGTGTCGCCTTTGTGCGCACCGTACAAACCCGCGCACCCCACAAGGGGACTCTCCATCGTGAGGGTCTCCGTGTGCGTGGGGCGCGCGTGCGTCTGAGTGTGTTTGTATGATATGTGTGTGCGTACCTGTGCGGAAGGCTACGCAAAGAAGTACGGCGTATGTTGCTGGGTGAGCACCCTCCCCTCCCCCCCTCCGCTGGGGGGGTGGTGGTGGGGGGGTGCGTGAAACGCGCTCTTTCTTTTCTTTCTTCATCTTCGCGAACATATGCGCGAGGTTGCGTGTGTGTGTGTGTGTGTGTGTGTGTGCGTGCGTGTATGTGTGTGCGTGTGTGCGTGCGTGCAGGACGGCAAGAGTCGCCTTTGCTCCCTCCGTGCACCCTGCGCCTTGCTCTCCGCTGCCTCTCTCTCTCACGGCTCCAGCTCCTCCCCCCTTCTTGTTGTCGGCCTGTCTGGTCAAGGGTTGTCCTGTCTGCGTGTGTGTGCGTGTGAGTTCTCTCTTTCTTTTTATTGGTGTTGTGGCCACAGGAGATTGCCGCGGAGAGTGCCGGATGATGCGATACGCGGGGACACCAGAAGGGAAACGCGACGAGGTGTGGTGCGCGGTGTGCTATGTGTGCTACGTGTGTATGTGTGTGTGTGTCTGTATCGAGTTCGCTGACGAAGTGGTGGTGCGCCTGTGCCTTTACGCTTCCACGAAGCGGCGGTGCACGACACTGGGCACGCAATGACAAGGAGTGAATCGGCAGCTGGATGCGTTGCTAGCGTCCACACACACCAAAAAAAAAAAGTGAGAAGAGAGAAAAAAAAGAAAATGAACAGCTAAAGGTTGCGTACGAACGTGGGTCTCTTGAATGTTTCTTGCTTCGTGTCTGTCGCGCGCCTCTTTCCTTTCCCCCCGCTGTACACTCCGTGTCGGGGCACCACGTCCTCTCCCGACCCCCCTCCGACGTAGCCCCCCTCCCCTCCCCTCCCCTCTCGAACCCTGAGAATCTGATCGCCCTTCTTCTCCTTCCCCACCCCCCTCCCGCACTCCTCCCACCGCCGCTCCTCTTCCCCCTGCCGTGCCTCAACCTTGTTCTTGTCGCGCACCCCTCTCCCCAACCCGGGGGAAGGGGGTGAACGCGAATTCGGGTTGGCGCGGAAACGCAGGAGGGCCGGGGGGGGGGACGGTGACACGGTCAGGGCGAACGGAGTACACGCACACGAAAGGAGGGCCCCCTTCTTCGTTGATTCTCCGCCCTTCTGCGCGCGGTTGCTCTGGCTCTTCTGTGTTTTTCTTGCTCTTCTTCTGGCGCGGCGGGCCCCCCGGGGGGGGGGGAGGAGAGGGAGGGGGGAGGGGTGCATGCATGCATGCGCGCCGCTCTCAGGGCATCTGTGAGGGAGTGTGCCTCTCGTGCTCCCCCCTGCCCTCGTATGTGTGTGTGTGTGCGTGTGCGTGTGTGGGTGTGTGGGCGGGTTCGCGTGTGCGTCTTGCCTGCGTTCGCTATCATGACGCGCATGTGTGCGTGATTGTTTTCCCACGTTGTGCCATCATCATCATCTTTGCCGCTTGTGTCGTCCTCGGAGGCTACTCGCCGCAGTGCCGTAGCTTTCGTGTTGAGACACGAGCGCGCCGGCATCCATACACGCGCCTGTCTGCGTGCGCCGCAAGCACGAAGGTACGCGGCGGCCTCCCCCAGCACCCCCCTCGTCTCTGCCTCCTACGCGTCTTGTCGTCTTGATACGCCAAAGCACACGGAAAGCAAAAACACACACAAAAAAGGGCTCGCTTCCTGTAGAGGAGGTGAGGAGGGAGGTAGGGAGGAGGGGGGGGGGGGAAGGCGAAGCCGATGGACTGGGTAGAAGGTGCGACGCGTGGCACGCTTGTGCCTGTGGTGTGTGTGTATATGTGTGTGTGGGCATCCAGTTTGAGATGAGGTGCTACGCGTGCGTCTGAGTACGCCTGGAGATGCACGCGCGTCCCTACGTGTGTGCGCGTGTGTGTAGCCGCTGTGGCTGGAGTGTGTCTCACTTGTGTGTAGCTGAGAGCAATACGCAAGCGAAATCAGCTTCTTCCTTGTTCCCTTCATTCGCTGGAGCTGAGCCGAGTCGTCTTCCCAATCCCCTTCCTCACGTTGTTTCGAGCTGAGTCCCCCCCCTCCCTCCCTCACTCTCCTGGCTCCCACTTCTCCCCATTACCGCATCCTCCACCGGTCTCCCCACCACTCGATCGCCGCACGCGATTCTCAGCGCGAGTCGTGTTGCTGTTGCTGTCTTCGTCTTCCTCTTGTGCTTTCATCTTCTCCTTTGTTGCTTCACCACCTTTTTTCCCCCTCTCTTGTTTCTCGGCACTCCTCCCGTCTTGTATCTGCGTCACGCTCCACCGACGTGCCCCTTTCCTGAACACCCTGGCACGCACGCACGTGCTTGCGCGCGCGTGTGTGTGTGTGTGTGTGTGTGCAAGCGAGCGGAGGAGGGCGTGCAAAACGTGTGTGTTGGGTGATGTACGTGTGTTTGTGCTTTAGCTATCCCCTCCATCCCTATGCCCCCCGCGTGACGGGGCCTCTTCTCTTGGCTGGTTTGTTGTGGTCGTCGCACTCGCGCTGTCGGCTCTCTGTCGTGGCACGTGCGCGCCTTCTCCCCTCCCTCCTACGCCCTCCACGCCGGCGCGTCCACCTCCAGTTCCCCCCCGCTCACTCAGTGTTTGTTGTGTGATCGTCGTCTTCGCCCCCCCCCCTCTCGGTGGCGGACGAACTGAGACGAGGTTGCGCATGCGTGTGAGTCTGTGCATGTGAGAGGAAGGGGTGGGGTGCGGAAGGGGGCGGCGGAAAGCGGCGGACCCTCAGTGGTGGGTGCGTTGCAGTGTGGGTGTTCAACTCTCCTCGTCTCCATCGTCCCGGACTTCCCCACTCCCTCCCCCCGCGCTGGTCCTCGGCACGCCATCCACTGAAAAAGCGCGCGCCACCACCCACCACGTCTGTTCCCCCCCCCTTTGATCACTACCCGGCACCGCCACACTCCCTCCTCTCCCTCCCACGACATGCGCGCCTTCATCTCCGTTCATCTTCGTCTCTCTCTCTTCTCTTCTCCATGTGTGTGCGTGTCTGTTGCCCACGCCTTTCGTGTTCTTCCTCTTCTTGTCTTGTCCCCCTTCCACGTCGGCCTCCCATCCAGGCCCCTCCCCCCCTCCCCCGCCTCCGTGTCCGCTGAGTCGTCATACACACAAACCCAAAGACACATACAAACAAAAAAAAACAGTGGAAAAGATGAACGCACTCGACGCACCCGCCCGAGTCCCACCCACCCACAAGTTCTTAAGGAACTCGGCCTTCTCCACATCCTCTAGGGCCTTTTCCGTTCCTTCCTGCCCCACACCTGTGTGTGTGTGTGTGTGGATGCGCGTGGGAGGGGAGGAGGGGCTTGCGTGTCTGCGTTGCGGCTGGTTCAACGGTCACTTCCTTTCCTCCGCCTCCCACCCCTGGTCACGGTGCCCGTGTACGCTCCCTACCGCACTCCCACATCGGTTTCGATGCGCCGCGGTGGTGGCTGGCGGCTGAGGCGAGGAATCGGTGCGTGTGCGTGTGTGTGGGGTGGGTGGGTGAGTGGGATAGACGAGACGCAAGGAAACGCACGGCGGTGCAACGCAACGCTGGAAAGGGCGCAAGCGGGCATCGAGCGGCGGGAGCAGAGCTGGGGCGAGTGTGCGCGCGTGCTTGCGTGTGTGAGTGAGGGTGGGAGGTAGGCGACGGGGCGTGTCCTGCCCTACCCCTTCCTGCCCACGCACGTGCCTCTCCTTCACCCAACGTCGCTCCATCCCACCTCGCTCATCTTCCTTTCTTACACAGGGACTCGAGAGGCGGCTCCCTCTCACTTCGACGCAAACAACACATTAAAAAAGGAAAAACGAAGCAAAACAAAAGAGGCAAGCGAGCGGGGAGGCCATGTGAACGGCGCGTTTGTGCGCGCGCGTTGCGCCTGTCGTGAACACCCAACCGCACGTACCTTGGGCAGCACACCCACCCACGCTCTTTGAGGAAAGCCAGGAAGTGGGAGGACACGCACGGCGGGCCGGTACGTTGTCGTGAGGTGCAGGGAGGGGGAGGGGGGGAACAAATAGGGACGCGGCGGGATGAGCAGCAGGGGGCGTGCGTGGCGTCCGTGCGGGATGTCGGGAGGAGAGCGCGCGCACAAACTCACGCACTCACACACATCAGCTGCGGCCGGCCCAGCCGCCGTGTCTATCTTCCGCACCTTCCTGCGTGCTCGCGACATACCTCCCTGGCCCTCACTGTCCCCCCTCTCCCTCTCTCGATCTTGTGATCCTCCTCGTGAATTGCGTCCCTCTTCCACCCGCTGCACATTTGCCACAACTCCGCGACCCCACAAATACACACACACACACACAGTAGGAAAAAAAAACAAGAGCTTCGCCGCCAGTGCCGCCACCGCTCTCCCCGCCGTACATCTGCCTCCTCTCCTGCAGGCTCGCGCGGTTTGCGAGCCCTACCGCCGCCCTTGCTCTCTCTCTTCCACTTTTCCGCCTCTCTACACCACCCACTCCCCTCCTTCCCAACCGCACACCAACTTGCTCGCCGTGTCTGACGCGGGGNCAGTAGCGTTGGGTGCGTGTGCGTTTGTGCGTTGGTGTCTCACGGCAAAGAGGGACACCGACTGTCCCTCTCTCTATCCCCCTGCGTCTTGGAGGTCCCTCCCTCGTTCGCCGCTCCCTGTCCGTCTCGTCATCGCCCCCCTCCCCCTTCTCGTGGTGCACCACCTGGTCACCCCTCCCCTCCCTCGCTCGGCGTCATCGTGGTCGCCGCCGTCCGCTTTGTGACCGCAGCCCACTTGTTTGCCCCCCCCTCCCCCTCCTCGCCTCCCCTTGCTTTCCGCCGCTCCCGCTGTGCTCGTCGCGTCACTTCTCTTGAGTTTTGTTTTCGCCATACACACACACACACACACGCCCACACCCCGAAAGAAGCGGCTGGTTTCTTTACCGCATTCTTCTCGTGTGCGTGTGTGTGCTTCTTGTTGTTTGGCTTGACGCGAGCTCGACCCACAAAGGATTACACGGCTCCGACCTATCCACGGTACTCGGTTCACCTCTTTCGGTGTGTGTGTGTGTGTCTGTGTCTGCGCTCGCCCCCACCTGCTACCTCCTCTCTGTTCCCTACCCTTGTTGACCATGCGCAGCTCCTCCCGCCTGGTGTGGCAGCCCGTGCCGCACAATGCCCTCACCAACGTGCGGCGTCTCGCCTCGAGTATTCGCCAGCGCACGGACTTCGGCAAGGCCGTGCCAGCGCAGCGCCCTGCGTCGAGCAAGAGTCCCCTCTACGTCACGGAGCCGGCGACGCGCAAGGGCTCCTTCGCGCGCTACATCCGCTCCGCCCGCGACCAGGCCCCGTACATCGCTGGTGCCGTGGCGGGCGTCTGCATCTACAGCGCCGCGACCCTTGCCATCCCCGCAGGGTTCGGGTCGCTGATCGACTACGCCAGCAAGGGCGAGATGCCGCTGGGGACGTCGATGCAGCTGCTGGGCTGGTTCAGCGTGTGCGCTGTGGGCAACTACCTCCGTCTCTACTGCATCGGCTACGCCGGCGAGAACATCATCGTCAAGCTGCGCCGGGCCCTGTACAAGGGCATCCTGCGACAGCCCACCGCCTTCTTCGACTCCACGGAAAACCGAACCGGTGCGCTGGTGCAGCGACTTTCGATGGACTGCAACGTGGTGGGCAGCTCCCTCACCGAGGCCGTGACGAGTGGCAGCAAGAACCTCCTGCAGACGGTGGGCAGCATAACGGTGATGCTCTACTACTCGCCGCTGCTCACCAGCGTGATTGTGTGCATGATCCCGCCGGTGGCCATCTTCGCCGGCTCGTACGGCCGCTACATCCGCAAGCTGCAGCACAACATGCAGGACGCACTCGCGGATATGGGCACCGTCGCGGAGGAGCGCCTGTCGAACATCCGCACAGTGCGTGCGTTCGGCACGGAGGCGCAGGAGGAGTCGTGGTACGGCAAGAACGTGCAGCGCGTCTTCGACCTGAGCATGCGCATGATCCGCTGGAACTCCGTCTACGTCGCGTCGCTGCAGACGGTTGGGTATGGCGCCATGTACTGCATCATGTGGGCCGGATCGATGCTGGTTGCGTCGGGGCAGCTAACGCCTGGTGTGCTCTTCTCCTTCATGCTGTACACGGTCTACTGCGGCATCGGCTTGATGGGACTCACAAACCTCGCGACCGAGGTGAACAAGGGCTACGGTGCCTCGCTGCGGCTGTTTGACATTCTGGACAAGGCTGAGGCGGTCGAGCAGGCGGTGGCGGCCGGCAAGCAGCTCACGCCCATCACGTGCGACTGGCGTGTGACGCTCAAGGACGTCTCCTTCGCGTACCCGACCCGCCCCGAGGCTGCCATCTACACGCACATGAACCTTGTCATCGAGCCGTCGCGGTGCACCTGCGTGGTGGGCAGCAGCGGCTCGGGTAAGTCCTCGCTGGCGATGCTGCTCCTGAAGCTGTACGAGCCGACAGCCGGCGCCGTGATGCTGGGCGAGCACGACGTGCGCGACATCGACTCGCAGTGGCTGCACGAGCGCATCGGGTACGTGGGGCAGGAGCCGGTCCTGTTTGGTGGGTCGATCGCGCAGAACATCGCCTACGGCGCCCCAGGCCGCAACTGGGACGACCCGATCGACCGGTGGCTCTACGCTGCCATTGTGGAGGCGGCCCGGAAGGCGAACGCGCACGACTTCATCTCGGCGCTGCCGGACGGCTACGACACGTTTGTGGGCGAGAGCGGCCGGAGCCTGTCGGGTGGCCAGAAGCAGCGCATTGCCATTGCCCGTGCCCTGATGCGCAACCCGCACATCACGATCCTCGACGAGGCGACGTCGGCGCTGGATAGCGAGAGCGAGGTCGTCGTGCACGACGCCATTTCGCGGCTTATCGAGGAGGCGAAGAGTTCGAAGCGGCAGCACACGGTGCTCATGTTCGCGCACAAGCTGAGCATGATCCGCAAGGCGGACCACATCATCGTGCTCGACAAGGGCCAGGTTGCGGTGCAGGGCAGCTTCGCTGAGGTCTCGGCCAACAAGCTCTTCTGTGACCTCGTCGGGCTTGCGTCTGCGCCGCAGGTCGCAGCAAGCACCGGCAGCGCTGGTAACGCCGCTGCCACTGCTTGATGAGTGTTAGGGGTGTGCGCCGGCCATTCTCTTTTTGTTTTCTCGTCTTCTCCTCTATGCAGAGTTACGGTGTTTAGTGTGGAGGTGATACACGTCTGTGTATGCGTGTTGACGTGGGGCTGAGTGTAGCGGCTGCTGATGAGACTGCGTTGAAGAGCCGCATTGCAGCACGGCGGTGTGGCGCGCGTCCCCTCGCGTGAGAGCGCGTCGTGATCTTCTCGCGTATGCCCCCTTACGAGTTGCGGGTGTCATGAACCGGAGACGGGGAAGGCAGTATAAGTTGAGCATGCATGCCAAGGACAGACCCGCCGAGATAAGGAGTTCAGGCGGAAGGGGTCTGGGCGGGTGCGCGTGTGCGGGCCGTGTGCGCGTGTCCGTCCGAGTGCGGAGCAGCGTGTCACACACCCACGCACACACGTACGCACGTGCACCCCCCTCCCTAACAGTAGAAGAAGGGTACTCGCAAATCAGAGACGTGTGTGGCCTCCTTTTCTGTCCCTTTTCACCCCCGCCCCCTCCTCGCTCGTCGCTTCTGGTTTCCTTCCACCTCCTTACTCTGCTCGCAGAGGCTTTGCTTTCTTCCCCCTTTTCTCTTCGACTTGCGTTTCCCGCTCTTCTCGAGCTCCGAGTTGCTTGTGTTCGCGCTGGGCGTCGCCTGCGTGCCATGAGGCGCGGGCGCTGCTGCAGCCGTATTGCGTGTTACACAGCGTCGCACAGGTTTCTGCGATGCCTGTCTCCTCCTCTCCCACTCCGTCTTTCCCTTCACATGCGTGATGATGCGCCTTTGTCCTTTCACCGTGTCTCTCTCTCGCCGACCGTTTTGGTTGGCCTTCCCTTGTCCTCTATCGTGGCTTCTGATGCATGCACCTGTTGTGTTGATGCGGTGCCACACTCCCCCTCTCCCCCCTCATCCGTGCTCACATCGCCCCTTCTCTTCCCTTCTCAGCGTGCGACTGTGTTTGCGATCTGTGTGTGTGTGTGTGAATGTGTGTGTGTGTCCTTCGTTGTTGGTTGCCTATTTATGTGTGTGTGTGTGCGTGTGTGTGCGCACGTCTTGGTTCCTGTGCGAGTCTNGTGCGTGTGTGTGCGCACGTCTTGGTTCCTGTGCGAGTCTCTCCCGCATCCCCCCCTCCCACCCCTCTTGATCACGCCTTTTCCCGTCGTAGCCGCCCTCCCCAGGAGGCCCGTGCACAGGTTCTCTTCACCCCTCTCCTCACCCACCCACCCACCCATCCACCCCCTCCGTCACTCTTGCGACGAGGGAAGTAGTCCGATGAGGGAGAAGGTGAAGTATAAACACAGAATCAACGTGGAACGAGAAACTGAACGCACCGGTGCTGCATCGGCGTGCGACCTGTGACGTCCCTCCCCCTCCTCCGCTTCGCTCACTTCCATCCGAGGAACGTGGGGTTTGAGTGGGAGGGGGGGGTCGACTGGGAGGCACCTTGCGTGTGTGTGCGCGCGTGAGGAGTGCAGCTCTTCGTCAGCACGAAGCTGCAAGCGCGAGTCCGTGGCGGCAAAGACGGATGTGTGCAACCGACGAACCACTTCCGAAAGAGGATCCGCACGGCAGCAGTGTTTCCCCCTTTTCCTGGGAAAGACAGAGATGCAAGTGAGACGTTCTCGATCGAGGGCCGTGAGGCTTCGCGATGCGGTGCTCCGGCCTTGTCCACTGTGGCCCCGAGTCCCCCTCTTCTCCCCACTCGCCACCCCCACCCCCCCTCTCTCCTCCATCTCTTGTCGATTTCTTTTTTCCATGTACTCGTTTGACCTACACTGGCCGCAACACGCTCATATGCGATACATATGTGGGATGCGTTTGTGTGTGGTTGTCGCGGTTGTTGTCCGGGTACTGACCGCTGGCCTCGACCCCACTCTCCCCCCCCCTTTACACGTTACTCCTCGCTCTACTGCCCTCGCCACACACACGCCTTGACGTGCTCGACAACGCGTCATCACGCTACCACGTACGCAGCTTCGCACCATCAACCCGCCCTCCTCCCCCCGCTCGCCTTTCTAGCCAATCTCTCTACACCTCTCTCTGTAGTTGTACGCCCCCCCCCCTCTCTAGCCANATCAACAAACGCGCGCCACACGCACTCAGACACCCAACGCCCCCCCTTGGGGTTTATCTTAGCAGCCGCCTCCGGCACTTCTCTTCCCTCCCCCTTCGCTCCCTCTCTTGCAAGACCGCTACTGCTGCGTAGTTAGCCATCACAACTCCATCACCGGGTAGGAGTACATTCACTAAGCAGCTGAAGCACACAAGAACACAAGAGAAACAGAAAAAAAAAAAAGAAAACAAAGCATCCCCAGTGAGGCAAAGCCGGAATAACCAAGTAAGGTACTCCCCTGCCGCGTCTCGACCTCTTTCTTCCCTCCGTGTGTGTGTGTGTGTGTGTGCCCTTCTTCTCCGCGCCTCCCCCTCCCCTTTTTTTTTTGGCTGACACTCTCGTAGCTCGCCACACGCAGAGAAGTGTGCATGTGTAGGGCACAGGCGTTGCCACACGCACGCGTTCTTCCGCTCACGCGCTTCCGTGCTGCCTGGTTCGGCTCTCTCTCTC
The DNA here is from genome assembly GCA_030849075.1 of Zelonia costaricensis. NCBI lineage: Eukaryota > Euglenozoa > Kinetoplastea > Trypanosomatida > Trypanosomatidae > Zelonia > Zelonia costaricensis. The sequence continues at coordinate 4,426 of JASAOO010002972.1, read as the reverse complement.
TGTGTGTGTACTGTGACCCACCGACGCCCTCTTCCCCCCACCTGTTTTCCTTTAAGCACGTCTTCCTTCACGTGCCTTCTTCTTCTCTCCCCCCACCCGAGGTGCTCGCAGTGGACCCCGGCCGCACCCCTTCCACCTACACCCTAAACTCCTCGTAAAGCCACACACACACAAAAAAAAGAAAAAAAAAAACAACATCTGCACAAGACACGCACGCAAGTACACGTCGGTCACAAGTTCTCACCGTCGGCTTCCCTCCCCCCTCCTTTCCTTTTCCCGTTTCTTGTTCTATCTGAGCTCGTGTGTGTGCTTCGTGTGCTTCGTGTTCTCATCTTCAGCAAACCTTCCCCCACGTCCCCTTCCCCACTTTCCACATCCTCGCCGTCGGCGCCACCGCTTCTTTTCCTTTTTTTCCCACTTCTCCCGTGTCGCACCATCTCTGGACTTGCGCTGCGTTTCTCCGTTTGAACCTTGTGTGTTTTCTCCACGGCGTGCGTGTCTGTGTGTGTGTGTGTGTGAGCGTGTGCTTGTTTGGGTGTGACTGTGCGCGGACGTGTGCTCGAGTTTGCCTGCTTCCTTTTGTGCCGCCGACCTTGTCGCTCGCTTTCCACGCCTGTTCCACTCGCTCATCACTTCTGTTTTCCTTTTTGTTTTTCTCCGCTTCTCCGTTCCTCCACCCCCGCGTCGGTGCCCATCTCGCGCAGGTTTAAGAGAACAACAAGAACACGTACAATCACACGAAGACACAAGCGCACCTCTTCACACACCTCTTTTTCTTCTGCTTCTCCCCCCGCGCCCCCCTCCCCAGAACCGCTGCCGGCCCCATTGACGCTGTCCAGACTGCGCCGCTGCAGATCCCACAGAGAGAAGGAAAGTAGCGACCAATAGGAGGAGGTGGTGACTCCGCACAGTGCCAGTGTTGTACGGTTCCCACTGGAAGCGATGTCCTTTGCGCAGAACACGAGCTCCAGCTCCACGCCGGCGCTGCAGGGGAACGCGGCGCCGCCCATGATGATGTCCGTGGCTGCCGCCAACGTTGCTGCCGGGGCGTCGGGCGGCTACGCATCCGACCCGGACGCGCTGCGCAACCTCATCGTGAACTACCTGCCCCCGCTGATGAACGAGGCGCAGGTGTACGAGCTCTTCGGCCAGTTCGGCAAGATCGAGAGCGTCAAGATCATCTACGACAAGATCACCGGCGAGAGCCGTGGCTACGGCTTCGTCAAGTACCAGTTCTTCTTCTCCGCGACGTACGCAGTGTCGTGTCTGAACCGGTTTGAGATCGGCGGCAAGAAGCTCAAGGTCGCGTACGCCAACGCGCCGGCGGCGAAGGAGGCGTACGACATGCTGCGCCTCTCCACCATGGCTCTCAACCTGCAGCAGCAGCAGGCGATGCAGTCCATGTACTACAATCAGATGATGCTCTCACAGGAGGAGGGGGCATCAGCTGCGGCTGCGGCGGCTTCCTCAGCGTCGTCCGCGCCGGCCCCGATGGGCGGCGCGGCGGCCGCGAGCTACAACCCGTACATGAACGGCATGAACGGAGGCGCGTACGCGGCGATGAGCCAGCGCGGCATGGGCATGGCGGGTGGGTATGCGCAGATGAACATGAACGCCATGAACGCCATGGGCGGGATGAACGGGATGGGCGGGATGAATGGGATGGGCGGCATGGGCATGGCCGGCATGGGCGGGATGAACGGCATGAGTGCAATGAACATGCCCGCTGCGGCCTTCCGCGCTGGCTCGTCGACGGGCGGCAGCCGCAACATCACCCCCGCCATCGCACCCATCGGGCTTTGAGACCCACACCCGCGCCGAAACGGGTGACATCAGCATGATGACCACAAAAAGTGAAAACGCACAAAAACCGCTAAACAACAGAAGAAAAAAAAAGATGAAACAGACGCGCGTAGTTGTGGCTGCCGTCATGGTGAATCCTCCTGCCGTTTCCTGTGTGCCCGCATGGGTGTGCGTATGTGTGTTTGCGTCGGGTGTGTCTGCGTTTTGGGGGTGCGACACAGCGTTTTGGATGTTCGTCCACGCGCGCCACGTGTTTCTCCTCATCCGCCTCCTCCTCCCCGCTCTCTCTCTGTGACCCTTCCGCGCGCTGTTGTTATTCTCTCCAAGGCTCTCTCGCTGTCCTTCCCCCCCCTCCCCCCCTCCCCGCGCGCGTGCCGCTTGCGTTGCGGCCCCCCCGTACGCTCCCGTACGGAGCTCTTGCTCCCCTGCCCCTCCTCCCCTACCAGCATCCCTCCTGTACCTTCTTGCCTTTTTCTGTTCACTTATGGTTCATCTCCTCCCTCCCCCAAACCTTCTCCTCCTCCTTCTCTTCCCTTTCCTTCCTTGCAACGTCTTTGGCGCTTTGTTTTCTCTAGTTCTCTACTCACGCCTCGCCTTCTTTCTTCTCCCCTCCCTCCCCCCCCNCTCGCATTCTTTCTTCTCCCCCCCTTCCCCCCCACCGCCCCCGCTGCCCTGCCCCCCTCCCTTTCTTGTCACACACCATCACGAGCGACACTAACCACGCAACTCCCCCCTAGCGCCCCGCTCGTCTCTTTCCCCCTTGTCTGCTCCTCCCTCCCTCCCTCATCCATCGTCTCTTGGTTTGTGGTACGCCTCCCTCCACTTCCTCCAGCGCAGACGCTGGTGTGCCTCGTCCACGTCTTTCATCTCACTTACTCTTTTTTTTCTCGTAGTTTTGTAGCTCTGCTGAGCTTCTCGCGTACGCGGCAGCGCGGGAAATGGGGAACGTAGTAGGTTTGTGCGAGTGCGTGCGCGGGAGGGAGAGGTCATAGACGGCTGACGAGACGCAGGAGGTGAGGAGAGACACAGCGATGGAGGGGGGCGGGAGGGGTAGAGACACGCATCTGCACGCTGCATCCCTATCGCCTCACCCCCTTTTTTGTTTCCCTCTGCGTTTTGCTGTCCTCGCACGGAGCGGCACTCCTGGCCTCGTCCGCCACCGTCTCCTTCCTTTCTGTTTGTTCGATCTCCTTCTCTGTCTTTTCCCTGTCTTGTGCGTCCTCCTCCTCTTTCCCCCGACCCCCCCCCCTTTTCTCACACTCCCTCCCCACGTCCCCCACCTCACCACCCCTCGGTGCTTTGCCGACAACACGTTGGTGCGCCACATATTGGAAATGACTGGACCTACAAACGCACCTCAACCCCCGCCCCCCTCTCTCCACACACAGACACAGACACAGACACACACACACACACAAAATGAAGAATAACGAACACGTACACACACGCACTCACGCACAGACGCGTGGATGCGGAGCAGAAACACGGAGTGGCTGTGCAACCTTCTCCGCTGCATCCTCTATTCGAATCGCAGCACTTCTCGGACTGAAGTGGGCTGCGCCGCCAGTCAGCGGTACATCTTCTCGCACACTTCTCCCGTAGCGCCACGGACGCCTCGCGTGTGGTCTTCCCCCCCCCCACTCCTTCCCACCTTTGTGCGCTTCAGTACGGCACATGTTTTAACTGTTATGCGTAATGTGGGTGCTTGACGAGATCATCTGTTTGTGTTTCACCAGCGTGTGTTCGCGTGGACTTGCATCTGTGCCTCCAGCCTCCCCCCCGTGCTTGGACATCTGCATGCCCCCTCTCTTGGTGTTGCTGCGCGTGCGCATGTGTCTACGACCCTTTCTCTCTCTCTCTCTTGCGCGACTTGATGTGTGCGCGTGTGCATGTCTGTTTGTTTGTGTCTCTGTGTGTCTGCGTGCGTGTGTGCGTCCTCATTCCGCTCACTCTTTCCTTCTCATGTTGGCACTTTGCTTTCCCCCCCTACTTCCGGCCGGCGGGCTCGGCAGCTTGGAGGCCGCCGGTCTCTCACCCGCTTCACTGCTTTCGTTCACGCCCCTCCCTCCCTTCTCCTCCTCTCGTACTTTGGATGTGGTGCCCACCGTCACGACTCCCTCTCCCGCAAAAGGCGTGCACCCCTATCTTGCTCAGTGTACGCACGTCCCCTCCCCGGTGAGCCGGGTTTTGGGCGTCTCCACTGTCGCGTGTACGGGTGGAGTGGGGTGCCTGTGAGTGGCGGGGGACAGGGAGGGAGAGGAGGGGGGGGGGTTCGCTGCTCTTGCTGTTGCTGCGATGGCACCCCTCACCTCCCTTCTCTCCGCTTCTCCGTTTCGTGTACCCCACGTCTCCTTCCACGACCTTCCTTTCCCTCGGCCTCTCTCCCTCTTTTCCCATGTCGCCTACTGCGTGGCTGCGTGCTGTTTGTTGTGTCTTTCCGCATTTTCAGCTTCTCCGTGTGTGCGTCTTCGTTTTCGTTGTTCTTACGTGTGTTCTTGCGTCCTCATTTCGTGCGTTCTTTGCCCCCTCTTTGTGTCCCCCCCGGCCCCGGCCTTTCCCCCCCTCCCCATTCCCCGTCACTCATTCATTTGCGCACTATTTCATCATCTTCATGTCCATCATG
>JASAOO010002971.1:0-15482 GCA_030849075.1 Zelonia costaricensis | reverse complement strand
TCAGGCAGTCGACGAGGTGCTCCTCGTACTCGCGCTTGGCGGGGGTGATAGACGGCATCGTTACGTCACAAACGAGCTGAGAGAGCAAGCAGCGATTCGAAGACAATGGAGTTTGGAAGCGAGAGTATAAGAAAAGTGGTGCGAGTAATGGGGCGCACCGTGTGACGTGTGAGTGTGTATGCGTGAGTGCGTAGTTGCACAGCAGCAAACCAAGTCGAGGAGCACCAAAGCAACAGGACGAAGAAGGGGAGGAGGTGGAGAAGGACTGGGAGAAGGTCATCGGCAAACGAACGCTGCAGCGTGGAGGCGGTGTCCGTGGGTTCGCGTTTGCGTTTAGAAGCAAAACGTCAGCGAATTCTCGGCACGCGGCAAAGGGCCACCATTCTCGAGCACCATGGATCTGTAGCCACCACACGCTGGCCTGAAGCACGCCAGGTTTGACCCAATGCAGCGCAGCTCTTCGACGGTCTGCACCGCACCCTGTCGCGATCCAGCGCGCCTCGCGCGTTTCGCCGTGGCTTCTCAGCTGCGCTAAGAGGCGGGCGGGTGGCTGACTCCTGCGAGTGCACCGCCAGGGCAGACGCAGCGTGCCGAGAAACATCGAACCCCATCCATAACGGGTAGGCGGCAATGCTGCGCATGTTAAGTCCTGCGTTCGCGCTGCTGTTGTGGCCTTTTGTGCGTGCTGGAGACACCGGAGGTGGGGAGACGCTGAAAAGCGGAGCTGCAGAGATGAGAGGGCGGAGAGGGGGCAACGGAGGAGGAAGGGAAGGGTCNGGGGGGGGCCTTACACGACGAAAGGGAGGGGGGGCGCGCGGAGGAGGAGAGCAACAACGGAAACGCCAAGATTGGTACAACGGGAGCCACACACACACACAAAGAAAGAAGAAAACGCATGCACAGAGGAAGAGTCAGAGAAGGAAAAGCCTGTGGCAGCCGTGCTGACAATCTAGAAAAGAGAAAAAGAGCAATAACAGCCTGTGTCTGTCACGAGTCACGTGGCAGGCGGAGATAGACACGAACGGGCCCGTCCAACAACAACGACACTCCAACACACACAGAAAGAGAATGGGGCGATGGTGGAGGCCACATACCTCGACGAGCCCGCGAGACTGCGCCTTTGCTAGAAAGAAAAAGGACGCGAGCGGGCGAGGGTCGACGTCGCACGCAGCTGCTGAGCAAAGGAGAGGTGGACTGCAACTCCGCAGAGCGGCGATGCGCTGGGCGAGCGCCAGGAGGCGCGCGGCAGGCACCGATGGTTTCACCAACAGAGAGACCGCACCTTTTCTTCTTTTCTTTCATCGCCCGCTGCTCAGTGAGGAAAGGCCGCCGGTGCGCTGCCGCCTCGCTGTCCACCGCGGGAGCTCAACATCCCCACCTCTCCCCCCCCCCCCGCCGCCCTCGCTGGATGTTGCCTTACTTGCTCTTGCGGCTGCGGAATATGTTAAGTCCGCTGTGCTTGCGCTTCGGCGCCGGGGGCGAGTGCACGTTGGCAGCCACCTCCTCCGTGGCGAAGACCCCTGCCGAGTCACGCCGCGACGTCGTCTCCGTGGCGGTGGTGAGGCTCGAGTCAAGGTCCTCGTCGTGGCTGCGGCTGTGGCGGTGGTGGCGCGTGCGCCCGTTTGCCGCCGCTGCCGATTTCGCGTCGCGCCGTGTTTCGTCGAGGGAGGAGGAGGAGAGCGTGTGGCGGCGGTCGCTGCTCGTGCCCCAGTCCAGCATCTCCTGCATCTCGCGCTGCGCCATGGACAGCTCCTTTGGCTGTGCGCTGGCCGCCCCCGTCCGCCACGACGCGGTGCCCGCCTCAAGCCGGCCCGAGCCGCCGGTGTACCACTCGATGGGGCTGCCGGCGAAGTCAGCGTGTGCTACGGAGGAGGCGGGGCTCGCAGAGGCCGGCGAGGTGGCCTGCGGCGAGGTGCGGCGGTGCGGCCCGCCCACGGCGAGCGGGACCGTCTGCGGTGGCGTGTGCGAGCTGCTGCGGTCGCTTAGCATATTGCCGTTGTAGAGGCTGCGGTGGGCCGAGGCGGACGGCGGCGCAGCGAGCGCGGGTGGGGTGCCTGAGTTTGTAGTGCGGGTGGGTGGCGAGGTGGAAGGGGTGGCGAAAGCGGAGACGGCGCCCGTCGTGGGCTGGCGCGGGGCGGTGGGGCCTGCTGGACCGCGCGGCTCGCTGGGTGAGAGCGCCACGCCACCGCCTGCGGGGAACGCGACGATGCCGTCGGAAGGGGAGCGTCTAAAGGTGATGTTGCCGCGGCCGGGCACCGTGTCCCGCGCCAACTCGCCGCGCCCCCCGGCGCGTGGGCACGTGAACGGCGCCATGTGACCTTGGCGGGCAGGCTGCGGGTGCGCCGTTGGCTGCTGCTGCTGCTGCTGCTGCTGCTGCGTCGGCGGCGGCTGCAGTCGTGGTGGGTAGGAGGCGGCGAGTGCGGGCACGAGAAGGGTGCCGTGGGGGGAGCGCTGCGCCACCAGCCCCGTCACGCTCGACGCTGGGCTCGGCGTGTAGATGGACAGCGACGTGCTGGTCGGGTCTGTGTGCGCGCCGTGCATCACAGACGACACCGGTGGTGTGCTGCCGCGTGCGTCGGAGCCGGCGGACGGACCCTGCGACTTGGGCGTCACGTGGCCCGCAGGAATTCGCGACTCCGCCGTGCGTACGCCCAGCTTCGACGGCGTCGTGCACCCGCTCGAGGCCGCCGTCGCGATCGCCTGCTGGCCGCGCCACGTGACACCGAGGGAGTGCCGGCGTGGCCCGCCGGCGACGCGGCTGCGCCCGCCCTCGTCGGCGTCGCTGCTGCTCATGGTGCTCGTGTCGCTCTCGGCCTCGCCGTGTTGGCTTCCCTCCGGTGCCTCAGCCGAGCTGCCGCCGCCGTTGCTGACGTAGCTGCCGCTGCTCACGGTAGCCGTGACCGAGGTGTCGTCGTCGCTGCTCGAATACATGACGTTGCGACGCCGCCGCCGCTCCGTCATGCGGCGCTCCTCGTCTGTGTAGGCCTCGCGCGCCTGTGTGATTATCTCAGTGATCATCTGCGTGTACTCGTCCTCGTCCAGGGCCCCCTCGGCGACGGTGCCGTAGCTGACGGACGCGTTGCGGCGGTGGGCCGGGACAGCCGTCTCGCGGATCGCCGGTGGGGCCCCCGCGGCGGAGGTGCCGCTGGGCACCGAGCCCGGCTTCGCCGCCGCGTCGTCGTCGTCCTCGTCAACCGCCTGCAGGCTGAAGCCCATGTTGACGCTGCGGGTGTAGTGGTCGAGCTGAGGGCCAGACGGGCTCTTCGAGTGCGACTCGGTGGACCGCGACACAACGCCGCCCTCGGTGTCAAGCAGGTTGCCCGCCCCGCCGCTCCGCATCTCCCGCGGCGTAAGCGACGCGGCTGCGAGCCCCTGCGTGAGAGGGCTGTGGCGCGCCCCGTTGCTCTCCTCCGCTACGAAGCCGCCGCGCTCCCGCGGGCTGCTCGCGTCGGCCGCGGCGTCGAGGAAGCCGCCGTTGACCTCCTGTATTGCCCGCTTCACGGCGGACTGCCGCGCGCTGGGACCGCACGAGGAGAGCATCTCCTCCTCCGAGTCCTCCATGAGGTCGACGTCGAAGAAGGGGTGCTGCAGCAGCTCCGCCACGGTGGCTCGCTCCTCGGGGTCGACGTGCAGGCAGCGCTGCAGGAAGTCCTGCGCCTCGGGCGAGAGGTTGGTCGGAATCGGCGGCGACGACTTGGCGCAGGCCAGCGCGTACACGACGCCTTGCAGCGTCATGCCGGGCGGGAAGTTCCACGGCACGCCAGTGTCGTTCGTCATCTCGAGGCAGAGGCAGCCGTAGGCCCACACGTCAGACTTCTCCGTCGTCGGCTCGCCGCGGCACACCTCCGGCGCCATCCACAGCGGCGTCCCACCCCCGCTCAGCGTCGTCGTGGCCTGGTTGAGGTCGCGGCTGCAGCCGAAGTCCACGATCTTCGCGCACCCGCTCTCATCGAGCAGTACGTTGGCGCCCTTGATGTCGCGGTGCACAATCCCGTGCGTGTGCAGGTGCGAAAGGCCGAGCAGCACCATGTACGCGTACCGCTGAAAGACCGACTCGCGGAAGCGCCCAACCGACTTGCGCAGGGAGTTGATGCTGCCGCCGCTGATGTACTCCATGATGATGTAGTAGTGGTGCGCGCTGTAGCGGGAGCCGAGGTAGCGAACGCAGTTCGGGTGCGGCGGAATGCCGCTCATGGCACGCACCTCGCGGTCAATTGCCTTGAAGTTCGTGTTCTCGAGCTTCAGCTCCTTGACGGCGGCGAGGGAGCCGTCGGAGAGAATCGCCTGGTAGACGGTGCCGAAGCCGCCGGAGCCGACGGCGCGGCCGCGCTGGAAGGAGATGGCGCGTGGGGTGCCGACCCCGCTGCGATCGCCGTGACGCGGCGTACGGGTGCCGCCGGTGACGCTCATGCTCGCGTTCAGGCCGCTCAGGCGACTCAGGCTGTTCCCGCTGGTCACTGGAATGGGCGGGACGCTGATGTTGAGCGTGCCCGGGCTTGCCATCGCCTGCGCGAACATCGGCGAGGCGGAGGAGGACATGCGGCTCAGGCTCGTCGGCGACGCGCTTTCACGGGTTGAGCGGTGCTGGCGCCCGCTCCCGACGCTCAGCACGCCGTCCGCCGCCCCGCTGGGGTTGCGGTCGAGTGGGGAGAAGTCCGCCATCGAGCCGGCGAAGAGCCGCGACGCCTGCCGCTCGCCCTCGCGCGGGAGGCTGGTGACCTGGAAGGCGCCGGGCACGGACGGTCGACCCACCGCGTCGCCGGCGGCAGCGGCGGGGGAGCAGCTGCCGTTGCGGTGGCTGCCCCCGCTGTACTGTTGCTCGTGCAGCCACGTGTCAGGGGAGCGGTCGGCGCGGGCCGGTGACCGCGCCTGCCGGAAGCTGCCGCCGCCGCTGGCGCCAGACATGTACATGCTGCCCGCGTCGCGGGTGCCGGCGGCGGCGGCGCTGCCGCTGCCACGCGGCCGGCCGAGGCTGCGCGAGGAGTGGCGACTCAGGTGGCCGAAGAAGGAGCCGTCCTGCTCGCCGTCGTCCTCGGAGCTGCTCGGGCTGAACTGCGTCCACGTGCAGTCCGACTGCAGGCGCAGGCTGCCCTGGCGGGCGGGCGGGCGGAGCGCTGACAGTGACTCCTCGCGCGGCTGCCCTGCTGGAAGGAACGCCGTGCCCGACGGAGGTGACGCCATGGCGCGGCTGGACCCGATGAGCGCGGAGGTAGGGCCGCTCTCACCGCCGCCGCTGCCCAGCGCGACCCGCACACCGCGCGGACTGGCGACGTGCGAGGAGCTGCCCAGCGACGGGCTTGTGGGCCGCGAGGTGCCGTTGGGGGCGACAGCGGGGGCGTCATCGATGAGGCCGTACGCCGACGCCCGCGACGTGGCTGTCGGGGTCGTGTGCATCGACTCAGCCCGCGGGTCGCGGTGGCCGCTGTGGCCGACGGCGCAGTTGCGCGAGAAGGCGGCGGTGTTGAGGCTGCCGGCGGCGGCGATGGAGTCGCCGGCCGACAGGTCTCGCCCGCCGCCGACGGCGGTGTGCCGGAGGTGCGACGGTTTGCGGCTGCGCCCACGGGAGAAGGAGGTGTCCGAGGAGGACCGCGACGAGGCGACGGACTCGAGCAGGTTTGGCATAACCTCTTCCGTGCCGGAGCCACGGGAGAAGTGGCGCTGGTGGCGGGGGGCGTGCTGCAGGTGCGACGGCATCGCCGAAGGGACGGCTGTAGTCGACGGGCCGGCGCTGCCCTCGCCCGATGTCATGATCCCGTGCGTGCTCGGGGAATTGTTGGCCCGCGAGCAGGACTCGAGGTGCTTCAGAAGCCACGTGCGACTCTTGCAGTGGCGGCGGCACTGTGGGCACTCGTAGTGGTCATCCGCCGGGGTGGTATCGAGGAGGGCAGGCGAGTACACTGCCGCGGGGGAGAGGCTCATACAAGACGTGCCGGCCTGCCGTGCACGCGTGACCGTGGGCAGGAGTGGGTCAAGACGAGGAAAGAGAGATAGCTGACGGAGCGGCGGTCAGCGCGGGGGAAGAGGGAAGGATGGAATGAGGGGCTGACCGGTTCCTCTTTTGTCGCCTTCCTGATGAGTCCAGGAGAGGAAGTGACGAGGAAGCAGCGCGTGCGTGTGTGTGGGGGAGAGGGCAATCTCGTCGGAGTGAACGCCTTGCGCAAACACGCCCGATGGACGCGGGGGAAAGACCACAAGGCTTCCACCAACCAGGAAAACGCGCGTCTAGGAAAGAGAAGAACAAAAAGGACGAAGAGCGGAGAGGGGGGTGTCGGGTGCGTTCAGGAGAATGATCGTGGATCGAGAGGGGGGAAGAGAGAGTGCCGCAGCGCGGAGGACGGCAGGGGAGGGGAGGGGGCAGAAGCAGAAGTCGGACAAGGACGACGATGAAGGAGCGGAGAGGTGGACTCCGGCAGCCCCACAGGCGCACGCAAACACGCCAGCAGAAAGATCAACCACACACACACAAAAAAAAAAACTCAACAACCAAAAAAGAGGCGAAGCGTAGACAAGAGTACAGAGTAAGCAACGCCACTGGAAAGCGGAGGAGCGGAGGCGAAATCGCAGGGAGGCACCAAACGGCCTATTCGCCTCGACACGGCGCACAGTAGCGCACAACAACGAGGGGGGATGAACCACAAAAAGAGCAGAAGGTGGTGCGAGAGCGAGTGCGAGGACGACGCCGTGACTCCAAGGCAAACGACTGAAAACAAAGGAGTGCCGAGGCAGAGGGACGCAGCGATACAGCAGGTGAGCAGGCAACACCGCGGAAAACACAAAAGGGGGAGAGGAATCAAGCTAGTAAAGCGAATTCGGAAAAAAGAAAGGGGGCCGGATGCGGAGAAACACAAGGGGGGAAGAGAGGCGGTGTGAAGCCGACGGTTGGACGAGAAAGGGCAGACACGCGCACGTCTGGAACAAGGTGGCGTGTGTGTGTGTGTGGGTGTGTGTGGGGGTGGTGGTTGGTCAAGAACGGGATGCCTCCCCGCCCACACACAAAGAAAAAAACGGAGACACCGTGTGATGGACAAGCAACAAAAAGAAAACAAAGAACACAGCCAGCACGAGACGAGATCCCACTCACGAGCACACGCAGGTGAGATGCACGGGAGATACAAAGAGAGAAAAAAAACAAGTCAGCACAGGAACATACGCAGAGGCGTACAGAGCACTTCTTTACAGAGGTTGGAAGTGGTACCTCCGAAGAGAGAGAGATGGAGAGAGCGAGTGCGCACACGACACGGAGGTGGCTTGCAGCCGTACAGAAGAATGACAATCGCGCACGTGGAGCGTTTGCGCAGCTAGAACACCTTTTTTCGAAGGCGACCGTGTGTGTGTGTGTGTGTGTGCGTGTTTGGAGAGGGGGGGTGATAGAGGAGATCGAGCAGAAAAAACGCGACGATCGCAAACACAGCTTACGAAGATCGCAAGGTTCCAAACGAGATCACGCAGAGCACTTGTGATAATTAAAAGAAAAAGAAATCAAAGCAGCAGAGATATGATGGCTGAACAACAAGAAGAACGCGCGCAAGCAGAGGGAGGACGCCGGTGACCACACTCTCCAGTGCTGGACTGTCTGTTCTTCTCAAGATCGAGGTGCAGAGGTATCACTCACCACGAGCTCCGTCCACGCGCAGCGGGTGGGACCTGCAAAACTGTACGAGCAGCAAACCAGAGTCGTCGCGACACACAAAACTACCGCGCACACGATTACCGCGCAAAAAAAAAAAGAGCAACGGGACGGCTGCGGCAGTTCAAGCACGGGTTACGGCAATCTCCTTCCTCGTCTCGGGCAGGGGGAGGGGGGAGAGGGGAGGGGGAGCGAACACGAAAAAGGCTGCGAGGCAAAGAGAAGCAACAAGATGGAGGTGCTGGGCGCACTGAGAGTAGACGCCAGTGCGTGTGCGGTGAGGGGCACAAGGACGAAGCGGCGTGGCGGCGATGCTCCCCTCGGGTAGAGCGGAAAGACAAAAAAGGGCAACGCCGTGCTCGAAGGATCGCTGCCGGCTCGCCGAAACGCAAATAGATGTACTGGGGTGAGGGTGTATGTGCGTGTGCCACCGCAAGCGGTTGTCAGGGTGGGAGAGAGACACAGACGGAGAGAACCACAGTGAAGCAGAAGCTAGAGCACCCGCCCTCGTCGAACAAAAGCACAACAAGCGGTAAACAAACCAACGGCAACAGAGTGTGCAGGGAAGAGAGCGAGAAAGAAAAACAAAAACAGAGAAAGGAGTCTGACAGGGGGATCAAGTGAAGGTGGAGAAACTCGGGAGAAAGCAAATCATAAAAAAAGGAGAGAAGCCGAAATCACAGAGGAGGGGCGCACCAAAAAGTCACAAACACGAGGCGGGGAATCGGAGAAGCGCCAAGCGCGGGCAAAGGAGCACAGCCAATCAACACACGCACACGGTTGAAAAGGGAGCCCTTCGCCACGGCGTAAAGAAAAAAAAACGAAACGGAGGGGTGGGCAAATGTGAAGGCAAAAGATGATACCACAAGCACGTGCGCAAGCACGGCGCGAACGTGCGGAAGACTAGTGCGAACGATGCGAGCACCCACGCGTTTGTGTGTGTGTGTGTGTGTGTGTGTGTGTGTGTGTTTGTGCGTGAGTGTCGGGGAGTGGAGTGGAGCCGTGTGTAGCGGGGTGTGTGCTGAGCAGCCTGCTAAGCTCCACCTCGTACGCACGTCTCAGCACGTAGAGAGAGAAAGGAGGGAAACTAACACAAAAACAGCCAATCAAAGTGTGACGAGCTGCACAGAGGGGGGGGCTCCCGGGACTTCACGGCTTCACGGCGAGGGAGCCGAATCTGTTGTATGGGCCGCTTTTCTTGCTTGTTTGTGACCTTTATGCTGGCAGCTCGCAAGTGTGTTTTGTGTGTGTGTGTGTGTGTGTATTGTAGTTGCTATTGCGGGTGCGTCGAAATGGGAACACGGCCAACGCAACACGGGCACTTGCGGCCTTACAGGATTGTGTGAAATTATGCGAGGAGCGGGACAAGGGCTGAGACCAGGAAAAAGGGGAAAGGAAGAACGGGTAAATGGGAAAGGGTGAGTGCGAGACAAACAAAAAAGCGAAAACAGCTGTGACTGCACGTGTGCGTGGCAGCGCACAGTCGTGCCTTCTTTTGGTGCTGGGAAACCCAAAAAAAAAAAAAGTGGAACAGAAAATGGCTTGGTTTGACTACCGTCGAGAAGCACTCGTGTGCGTGGATGTGTGTTTGTGTGGGGGGAAGGGTGTACGTGTACGTGCTTGCGAGGTGCGAGCGTCGTGGCCAGGGTTGGTGCCTGTTGTGTGCGTATTCGCCACACCAGAGTAGCCGCTGCTGCCACTGTCGCAGTCGCACAGACACAAAGCGCGCGAAGGCCATCATGGTGGAAGAGGCGAAAAAAAAAAAAAAAGGGTGTTCAGGCGGGATTAACGCACAGCACAGCGGAGAAGAAGAGGTGGGGAGAGAGACGGGAGAAGAAGAGGCAGTTGAAGTGAGCGAGCGTGTCTCGGTGTGCTTGGCACCGACAGTGACGGCAGAATTGGCACTGCGTTGCACAGCGTCTTGCCGCTCTCCGCAGTGGACAGTCGACAAAAACATAGTCGGAGTACGGGTAGTCTCGGGGACATCGACACGCAGACGGTTCGTGGCTGCGCGTGCATGCACACACACATACACACACGCACTCGCACCTCGGCCTCACCGCCGTGGGAGTCTAACACACAGTCCGGGTTTTGTACAGGATGCCAAGTGCGTGGATCGAGCAGCTTAGCCCACCCTCTCAAGGCACTTCTTTTTTTTTTCTGTCTTGCTGGATAGTTGCCGCCATGCACCTCTGCTGGGACAGTGTCACCGCTTGCGCAGCCAGAACTGGTGTCTCTTCCTTTTCTCCTCGTCTTTTTTCTTCTTCCGGACTGTGCCGCTTTTCCATCCGAGTCGAGAGGCATCGCTGTCTGCACTGCGAAATAGGGAGCGGGCACCGGTAGCGGACCCACGCCGCCCGTAGGGGGAAGGAGGGGGGGCCGGAAGCAGATGGGGAGGAGGACGGAGTGAAGGGATGGAGAAGGAGGAGGACAAGAAGACGCACTACGACGACACGGGGGGAAAGCGGAGGAGCAACAACAAGAGGGACGCGTAGCACGCGCACACACAAAAAGAAAAGCACAGGAGCAGTACAGCAGCGCTGTCTCTCGATAGAGAAGCACAGAAGAGGGAGTGCGAGAGATGGTGAGAACGCGCAGGAGAAAGACAGAGAAAAGGTAGAGGCGTGATAGCAGAAGCGGGGAGAACGAGCTCGGGTTGCAAAACGCACAGACGCACCTCGTGGCAGATGCGCGTGTGTGCCAGTCATCCCCGGCGGCACCTGCGCCTTCAATCGAGGCAAAAAGAAAAAAAGAAGGAGGGTTGCTGAAGTCCAAGATGAGGCCACTAATGACGACTTGTCGTGCATCAGCGTCCCTTGGCGGACACAGACAAGGGAGAGAGGCGGGGGATGGCAAAGACGATCCAAGACCACCCACAAACACACATCGCCATCGCCCTCCTTCTCTTCCCCACCTCCCGCACCCCCCCTCCTTCTTCTTTCTCTTCACCCCCTTTCTTCACAAGAGCCGCTCGCTCAGTGGGGGTACACAGCGGCGGCGGCGGGGCCGTACGGAGACGGCTGCGGCATCGCCATCGGTGCCGGCACCCCGGCGTAGTACCCGGCGCCTGGCACCGCCATGGCTGGGTAGGGGTATGGCGGGTACGCGGTAGGGGCCGCAGGGGCCGCGGCGTACGGCGCCGGGTGGGCGTAGGGGTAGCCCCCGTAGTCGAACCGCGGCGGGGGTGCCTGCATTGGCGCGGCGTAGGGCTGGTACGCAGCGGGCGGCGCCACCGCTGCCGGGTACGCCGGGGACGGCGCTGCCGACGCGTACGAGGCGGCGGCCGAGTGCTGTGGGGCGGCGTACGGTGTGGGTGGCGCCGCCGCCATGGTGAGTGGAGTGGCGGACGTGGACGACACGGAGGGTAGCGCCGCTGGCCACGCGGAGGGCGCAGGGGCTGGGCCAGGTGCGTACTGATGCTGCTGCTGGTGCCAGTGGGCCCCCGCAGCGCGGCGCTTCTCCTCGATCTCGGCCAGCTCCTTCTCGCGCAAGCGCCGCTTGTACAGCTCCTCCTGCTCGCGCAGGTAGGTGAGCTGCTGCTCCTTCTCCACCTGCTCCTGCGACGCCTTGGCGCGCCGCAGCGCCTCCTCCTGCTGGGCCCGCACCGCCATCGCCTCGGCGTGGATGCGGGCCTCGGCCTCGCGGTCGCGCTGCTCCGCCTCCACGGCGGCCGTTCGCTGGGCAATGCGCTGTCGCAGCTGTTCCTCCTGCTCGCGCACCTCGCGCATCTTGGCCTCCCGCGCCACACGCGCCGCCTCCTCTGCAGATGCCTTGCGGCGGTCCTCCGTCTCCTGCAGTCGCCGCCGCAGCTCCGCCTCCTCGGCAGCCACCCGCGCCAACGCGGCGCGCCGCTCCGCCTCCTGCCTGGCCTCAGCCTCCTCGCGCTCACGCAGTCGGCTCTGCAGCACGAACTCCTGCTCCAGCAGCGCGTCGTAGCGCCGCGCCACCTCCTCGTCACGCTTCCGGGCAGCCTCGCGCTCGTGCTGCTCCGCCAGCTCCTGCTCGTGTTGCGCCTTGAGCGCCATCTCGGCGCGGAGCTGCTCCTCCTGCACCCGCAGCACGCGCAGTTGCTCCTCGCGGCGCCGCTTCATCTCGACCTCCTCAGCCTCCAGCATCCGAATCGCCTTGCGGCGCAGCTCCGTTGGCGAAAGCGGCTCCTTGGCCTCCTGCGCCGCGCGCATCTGCGCCTCCACGGAGACCGTCGGCTCGTAGGACAGCGTGCCGTCCTCGTTCACCGCCACCGTCGCCGCACCAAGAGCCGCCGCAGCGTGGCTGCCGTTGGTGTGCGGCGGGGAGCTGCGCCCGCTAGCGTCGTCAAGCTGGCGGCCCATGGCCAGCTCCTGCGCAAGGGCCTCGCGTGCAGCCGCCATGGCTGCCTTTTTGGCGGCCTCGTTGTCGACGCGCTGCTTCTCCGTCCGCCGCGCCGCCTCGATCCACTGCGGCGTCGTGTCACGGATCCACTGCAGGAACTTCTCGTACGCCTCCTCCAGCGCCGCACGGCCCGCAGACTCCTGGTTGACGAGGCCGTGCAGGGCGGCACGCACTTCGGGCGGCAGCTCGCGCTGGCGCAGCCGCTCCAGCTCCGTGCGCATCGCCGCCGCCCCGTCGCTCCACTTCTGCTCGACGCCCTTGCGCCGCTTGTACTCCTGGAAAATGAGCGCGACGTACGTGCGCTCGAACTCCTCGTGCGCGCGGTGGCGCTGCACATAGTGCGTCAGGAAGGCGATGTCCTCGTTCGACATGGGCGGCGGCAGAGTTACCGTGACAGGGGCCAGCAGCTCCGCCAACTTCGTTTCCGACGCACGCACCGGCGACATCGCCGGGCTGCGCCGCCCACGCACGTCCTCGTCGTCGCTGCCGGAGAGCCCGGCATTGCTGACAGCACCGCTGATAGACGTGCCGTTCGGGCCGCCACCCGCGCCGAGGCCGAGGCTGCTCACCACGCAGACGCCGGAGAGGCGCAGGAGAGGGGCGAAGTCATCGTGGATGGCGGCCAGCTGCGGCGCGACGTCAACCTCGACGAGGTGCGTTGTGGGCTGCAGCCCCATCGTCGATGCCGGCAGCATTTCGGCTGCAACGGTGCGCCACCTGAGGCGACTGAGGGAATAGTACTGGAAAGGAGAGAAGAAGAAGTAACGGCTACGCGTCAACCCGGATCCCTGATGGGTCGCGTGCACACCGACACGCGCGCACGGCGGAAGGGAGAGGGAGGGAGAGGGAGAGGGAGGACCGCAGTTGTGAGGAGTGAGGGTGTTGTCACACACGCACGTGTGCGTGATTCGGATTCGTGTGCAGCTGGCGCGTCGGCTCCTCCTTTTTCTTTCTGCTCTCTCACACACTTCACGTAAAGAAGCGGAGAGGGTGTTGCTGTTGTCGACGCGTACACGGCTCTGTGTATGAAAGCGGCCTGAGGCACACTCTGAGGAAGGCGAGGGGGGGGGAGGTGTGTTCCAGGATAGAAGAGCCAGAATGACGACAGAGAGGTAGTACAAGGAAATGAGAGATGGGTATAGTGGAGGGGATTCAAAGCCGTGCTCCGGTTGTGCTGACATCAGTAGTCAGCAGAGCGCTGTCTGGTCAAGGCAGCGGCGAAGGGGGAGAGGGTGGGAGGCACGGAGAACTGCGGCGCAAACGCTTCATTACCTGCTGGGCAATGGAGGCAACGCAACGCGGTGTGCGCTCGTTGCGCGGTCCAGTGCTACTGCCCTCCCGCTCTCACCTCGCCTCAACCCGCTCTTGCGCGCGAGACTAAGCCTCCGAGGACTCCGGAGCTGCTACCTGGGTTCAACTCGATGCAGCAATGTGCACACACTCTCCAGGAGATGGCTGCGATGTGGATTCCATCCTGTTTCGTTTGCTTCCAGTATTGTCTTCCCTTGACAGGCGTTTTGGGGTGGAGCCGAACCGTCACGGCTTCCATTCACGAGCGACGCCGGATCGAGCGCGGCACATGCGCGATCGGTGCGCTAGAGTAGCGTGAAGGGACACGCGAAGGCATGCCACGCACGCAAGCAAGCATGGGGCGCAGCATCACGACGCACGCGATGCGCATACCGTGTTTTCACTTCCGCGCGGTGGACGGCAGGGCCCCAATCCCCTCGTTGGCTTCCCTGCGTTTGCGTACCCTCTTTTTTTTTTTCTGGTCTTGTGTGTTGCTCAGAAGGCATGGAAGCGCTGCTGCCCATGTTGGGCCTGCGGCGGGTTCCAGCGTGGCTGCGGTGGCGGCGCCTGCCCGTAGCTGCCGTACACCGCGGGTGGGAAGGGCGAGTACGCAGGCGCTGGTGTGATGCCAGCGGCGGGCGGGTACAGAGAAGCGCCGTACGGGGCGCCTGCCGGGGCGGCGGAGGGCACGTACGATGGTGCCGCGCTCGAGGTCGAGGTGCGGTACGGGCTCGTGACGGTGGCCGGCATCGACTTGCGGAAAGACGCTGTGGACGACGGCGGGGAGGGGGCAGTCGTGAAAGTGCCCGCGGAGTACGACCCGCTCGAGACGGCAAGACGGGACGGGCGACTTGCCACGCTGTACGGGTTGAGCATCGTCTGCTGGTGCGTTGGCGTCAAGCCGCTCTTGCAGGGTGGCGGCGGCAGTCGCCCGTCCGCTGCGGCAGCCGCGAGCTGCACCTCGACGTGCTGCTTGTAGCTCTGCAGCATACGGTCGCGACTGGCCCGCTGCACCTCCGACGCCACGTGTGCCATCTCTTGCATCCGGCCGTAGTGGTCGTCCTGCGTCCTCTCCTCGTCCGCCAGCCTGGCGCGTGTGGAAGAGGCGAAGGCGAGGGACTGCACGTCTGAGCCCCCAGTCGATGCCCCGGCACACGGGGATGGCGGACGCACGGCGGGGTTGCGCTTGATGGCCTGCAGCGAGTCCTGCGCCGTGGCGGCGGCGATGGTGATGTCGTTGATGGAGTCGCGCATCTGCAGAAGCCGCTGCGACGTGACAGAGGCACCGCCGGCGCGTACCTTGATCTGGGTGACGGCATACGTGCCGACGCTGAGCTCCTTCACAACATTTGCGGCCGGCGGCGCGCGACGCGGCGGCGGAGGGCGCGGCATCGCGGCAAGCTGTCTTGAGGAGTGGCCCCCGTGTGGTGGTGGAGAGGCACGTCGAAGAGGTCTGGACACGGACTCGCAGGCACGTGTACACAGCGAAGCTGTACGGCAGTGGAGCGGGGCACACGCAAACGCGCACACGCTACTCAGCCCAAATGTGCTGTTACACGGCAAGCGGGGGAGAGAGAAAAAAGAGAGGGAGGAATAGGCCCCCGCACACGACACGGTCGCTTGCACGTTGCTACACACAGAACAGAGAAGAAGAACACGATGCACTGGAAGCTCCGCGAAGCCGCCCAGAAAAAAAAGATGAAGAGGACACAGGCAGACGCGGGCGACACGACCACAGCACACGGCGACGTTTACAAGTGGCGGGCCCGGTGGGCAGACGAGAAACCCAAAGAGGAAAAAAAAAGGCGGAGGAGGGGCGGCGTAGGAGCCGCAAATGTGTGTGTGTGTGTGTGTGTCCCAGCGTTGTTTCTGTTGGGCGTCCTGTGTATTCTGCAGCCCCACAGGTACGGCAAGGACACCAGGGGCCCTCCGTAGTGATCACCAGCCCGCGAAGCAAGGTCTCCTGCACTGAAAGAAAGGGAACAAAGGAGGAGCCACGAATCCAGCGGTGTCGAGCTGTGAAGAGCTAACCGGGGTGCAGGGCGTTGCGGGGGCGGCGGGAGAGGCGCCTGTGGCTGCGCGGGCCAGCTCACGACGACACAACGTACGGGCACGGCGCAAGCGCCGGATGCACGAAGCCTGGTGGTGGAGGAAGAGAGGCGGGGCGCGAGGGGGCGCGGGGGGAGCGGGGGGG
>JASAOO010002970.1:0-15417 GCA_030849075.1 Zelonia costaricensis | reverse complement strand
AGTGCTGTGATCGGGTGCGTGTCGGTTGGTGCACCCGAGCGCGTGTAAACAGTGCGTGCGTGTGTGTGTGTGTGTGTGTGTGTGTGTGTGTCCGCGTGCGTTGGCGCAGGTATTCCAAAAGGGAGTCATGGACAAACAAGAAGTAAGTGTTCGACGTAGCTCTCAGTGCCAGCGGTGTTGCTTGCGATCGTCGTTGCAGGCACGCATTCATTCCACAAGCCGGTAGCAGGAGGAGCACCTCCACAGTCAAAGTGGTGTGCGTATAAGACGATGATGGGCCCGTCTACTGTTTCGAGCTTCTGCCTTGCTGCACTTCTCCTGTGGCGCAACCATGAGCGTGTGTGTGTCGCTCCGACTACCAAAGGTCGCTCACGTGTGATAGGAGGGTGGCGAGGCGGAACGCTACCACCGCAAGTGAGTGATGGGGTACGCTCGCGAGAGGGGAGGCAGGCGAGCGCTGGAGCCGACTGCGCTGGAGCTGCGTTGGATGCGGGGACAACGCAACGCTGGGCGTCTATGGAGCTCCGTCTCTCCTGCGGAGTGGCCTCCATGGGACAAGCTGCCTCGCTAGCATCCGTCCTCGTCTACGCGCCGTCGTCGTGACGCCGGCTCATTGACACAGTCCTCATTATCTGCTTTACTTGTGCAGCTTGTTTGGTTAGTGGAAAACTCAACACGACGACCGCGTTAGAACCACCCCGGAGAGACGGGAAGGTCGAAAGAGGCGAGAAGCGCAAGGGCGGAGAGGAGGGCGGGGTGGAGCGGCGTCGAGACTAGAGCTGGGACAGGACAAGGGTTTGCCAGATTCCTCTCCCGTATCTCATAGCGCGCCCCCCGTCTCTTTCTCTCCTTGCCAACCGCGCCACACCCTCCATGCCCCATCTTTGACTTCTCCGTAACGTTTAATTACACGTGAATTCATCAAACACCGCCACACACAACCAACAAAATGAAAGCAGGGCAGACGGGAGGAGGGAGGGAGGGGGTGGGGGGCACGTCGCAGCTCCAGCCTGGACACAACGCGACGCGGAAGCCGCCCAAACATGTCGTGTCCGTCCCTGCCTGCCTCACCTCTCTCCCCGCGCACGGAGGGTTCATCCACGTCCGCATCGACAACGTCACGCAACCGCAGAAAGGTCAGGCGCATGCGTACCACCCTGGAGAGAGAGAGAAAGAGAGCCGCCACACTCAGCGACGCAGAGGGACAGCAGTGAGTCGAGCCGGTCAGCCGCGTGCGTGCCGCCTGTGTCACTACTTTCCGCGTGCCTCCTTCGCGGCCTTGGCCTTGTTGCCCTTGAGGTGCTTGTTGGCGACTGCCTCGAAGCGGTGCACGGCGTGCCGGGTGTTGCGGCGGTTCATGTAGCGGCGGTTGAGCGGCACGTAGGCGAACGGGTCGAGGTTGCCACGCTTGACGTCGCCGTCGCCCGTGCCACGGAACTCGTCACCCTTGCGGATGTCCTCCTCGACGCGCTGCCGCTTCATCTCGCGGCTCACCGCCTTCTGGTCGCGCAGTCGTGCCACCTGCAGCGCGCTCGGGCCCACGACGCCGCGACCGGCCTTGTACGCCTCCGTCGCCTTCTTTGCCGCATCCTCCGTGACCCGGCTGCCGTAGCGGAGGTTGAGCTCCTCGTTCTCGAAGTCCTCGTCCTCGGCGCGAGACCGCTTGCCAGGGCGGGTGTTCGCCTCGTCGTTGAGTGCCGACGCCGTGACAAGGCCGTTGCTGCGACGCAGCAGGCGCTCCGCCATGGCCTGCCGCGCCTTGTGCGCGTCCTCGGCGCGCTTGTCCTCCTTGCTGATGATGCGCAGCTTGCCGTCGCTCTGGAAGTCCAGGACCATGTTGTCGTACTCGTCCTCTTCATCGTCGCTGTCGCCGCCGGCGCCCATCGTGGCGCCGCCAAAGCCCTGAAAGACCGGCGCCGCGTGCTTCGCCACGAAGCTGCTCAGCGCACCGGCCTCGAGCAGGTCCTCCTCCGCGGCCTCCTCACGGCCGGCGTTCATGGACGCCCCAAGGAAGAGCTTGTCGAACTCGTTCTGCTGCTTGTCGTGGCGCTTCTTGAGCTCCTTCTCTGACTTCTTCTCCTCGCGCTTCATCATCTTCTGCGTGTAGCGCAGGAAGTTCTTGCTACCGAGCGGGAAGATGGGGTCGATCTGCTCAATGGGGAAGCGCTTCAGGCACTTCTCCAGCAGCACGCGGAGCTGCATGCGGGTGTTGCTGGCGACGCTCGGCTGCGACGTGACGAGAGCGATGGCGTACAGCAGCTTCGGCAGCGCCTTCGATACCGCCGCCTTCACGGCGGGGCTGCGCTTGGCCAGCTTGAGGGCCATGCGGGCGAGGATGGCGGCAGCCGTGCGCACCTCGACCTCTTTGGACTCCATAAGCTGGAAGCCCACCGCCATGGCCGCGTGCAAGTCTGACTCGGGCAGCTCGCTGTGCGTCAGGTACACCATCTTCGCCATGCACACGACCGCGCTCGACACCATCATCGGCGTCTTGCCAGAGAGGCCGGCGATCACCATGTGCAGGAGCGCGTTGACGGGGGCGCCGGCGGCGGTCATGTAGCGCTGCATCTTCTCCAACACCTCCATCGTCATGGCCCGCGTTTCGCTTGACCGCTCGCGTGAGAAGAGCACCACCTCGCCGACGAGGCCGCGAATCGTCGGGAGCAGCTCGTTGGGGCAGTACATCTTGCACGCGTCCAGCGCCCACGAGAGGCAGCGGATGCGCATCTTCAGCCCCGAGATGGTGACGTGCTGCCGACCTACCGAGAGCAGGCCGAGAATGCGCTGCAGGACCGGGAAGATGTCCTTGATGCGGTGCTCGAACATCGCGTAGAGCAGCTTGTAGGCTTTCTTCTGCAGCAGCCGCGACTCCGGCGCCGGGTCCATCAGGACGGGCTCGATGATGTCGGCGAAGAGCGTCATGACGTGCTCGGACGTCAGCTGCGGCACCACCGCGCAGGCGATGTCCAAGATAACGCGCCGCTTCGATGTCAGCGGGGCGTTGCCGGCCTTGGCGTTGCTGCTGCTGCCCGCCACACTGCCGCCGCTGCTGCTGCTGGCCGTCTGCGCCGCGATGTTGGAGCTGACGCTGAGGATGCCCTTCAAGATGGTTGTCATCACCTCCTTGTTGCACACCTTCGAAAAGCTCTGGATGGCCAGCAGCACGGCGGTGGAGTCGTGCGTCTCGAAGGTGTTGCACAGCTTCGGCATGATGTTGGCGCTAAACTTGGCGAAGATGGTGTCGCAGACGTGCTGGGCGTACGCCTGCGTGATGTTGTGGTAGCGGTGCGGGTTCCAGCCGGGGTCGGTCAGCGACAGCACATAGACGTCGTCGTCCAGCGCATCCTTGCGCAGGTGCCGGCGCTGCTGCTGGGTGCTCACATTCATCTCGCCGCGCAGGTCGTCCGGCAGCACCTCGGCAGCCGCGCCAGCCCCCGCCACCGCGGCGTCGTCGCCGTCCTCGTCCTCGTCATCGTCGTCCTCGCCCTGCTCCACCTGCTTCAGCGCAAAGTAGCCGTCGCACAGGACGTGCAGTGCAGACGCGCTCGTGTTCACAAACGTCGCACTCGCCAGCAGCCCCACCAACTGCTTTGCCACGTCGCGGAAGGACTCCGGCGTGACCTCAACAGGGTAGTGGCAGAAGCCGGCGGCGACGCGCCAGTACTGCACCTGCAGGGCCGACCAGCGCGTGAACTCCTCGACGCGCTGCGCCTTCTCGGCCTCGACCGCCATCTTGCTGCAAAACTGGATGGCCGGGAAGAAGTGCTGGACGAGGAAGGGCAGCGAGTCGTGCGCGGCCGTCCGGCGCCACACGTTGAGCAGGTAGCTCGTCGCCCACAGCTGCTCCGCCTGCTCCGCCGTGTCCTCGTCGGCGCTCATCTCCGCCTCGTACGCGGCCTGAGGGTCGAAGTCGAGCAGCTCAGTGAACTCTCGCATGTACATGCACGACCCCACCGCGACCAGCGCGCGCTCGACCTTGGCGTTCAGCGAGGAGTCGTCCATCACGCGCAGCTTGTTCAGCACGCGGACGAGGAACGGCACGGACGGGAAGCGGTCGGTGAAGTCGATGTAGCGGCGCACCGCGTCCACGGCGTGGCGTGCTGGGCCTGCTGCGGCGCTCGTGGCCTCGGCCAGCGCCTTGGCCACGTCTTGCGGCGGTGGTTGCACCCGCTTCAAGTAGCTCAGCCGCTTAAACACCGTGGCCAGCAGCTCCATGGCCATACCCCAGCACTGCTGGTGCAGCGGCTTCAGCAGCGACAGCAGCTCCTCGGCCAGCAGCGCGTCGAGGCACCGCTGCCCCTCGAGCGACTCCACAATGTACGGCGACAGGGCCAGGTCAAACAGCAGTGTCAGCTCCGCCAACACCGCCGACATCACCGCCGCCGGGGTCTCGGCGAGGTTGCGGAGGCAGACCCGCACGAACACGGGCAGGCCGGCGCAGAAGAAGCGCTGGCGGGTGTTGAGGGTGTAGCGGCCCGTCACGGCATCCTTGCGAGGGGCGGTGCTGCCACTGCCAGGTGCCGCGGTGTTGGCGCACAGCGCGCTGACTTCGAGCACCTTGCGGAAGCTCGCAAGGTACAGCTTCATGGCCTCTGTCTGCAGCTTGCTCGGCTCCAGCTTCTCCAGCAGCCGCAGCTGCTCCGCCGTGGGGGCCTCGATGGCGAGGAGGAGCGCGACGGCGAGCTTGAGCGCCTTGGCCACGATGAGGGCGTTGTTGGCGCCGTACTCAGCCATGAGCTGGTCGCACAGCCCAAAGGTAGCCTCGAGCTGATGCAGCAGCACCCCCTGCGTGAGCTGGGACACACACGCGGCCATGATGGACAGCATGTACGGCACGTGGCGCTGGTCCGGCGCCTTCGACAGCGCCGTGAAGGCGCTCATGAACAGCGCCAGGGGACTCGACTTCTGGCCCAGCATCTCGATGGCGCTGGTCAACCCATCCTGCACGGCGTGCAGGGTGGACCGATCGAAGACGCGGTGCACCTTCTTGTTCTTCAGCTTCTGGATCTGCGCCATCTTCTCCCGCTTCGCCTTGAGCGCCTCCTCCTTCATGGTCCGCTCCTTCTGCTTCCACAGCGTGCGCTGCGCCTCGAAGACCTGCTTGCGGCTGAGGTTCGCGCCCTTCTTGGCGCGGCGGAACCCCACCCCGCCGCTACTGCGGGCGCGGCCCGCCTCCGCAGTNCCCCCGGGGGGGGGGGGGGGGGGGGGGGGGGGGGGGGGGTTATCAGCTGTCGTTACGCAGCGCCGGCAATTGGACGTCTCAGTTTCTCCGCGCAGCGACTGGATTTGCGGTGTTTGTGCGCGCGTGTGTGTGTGTGTGAGTGTAGCGTACTTGTTTTGTGCGTACGTGAGTGTGTTAAGGTTGTGTGCGTATTGCGGCCACTGCGCAGAAGTTGGAGGGCGGTGTGACGAGGTGGTAGAAGCAAGATAAAGATGGGAGGCGGCAGGTGAGAAGGAGAGCGAGGAGGCAGGTGGGATGGCGCTGTCAGAACTGGACAGCAGCTCAAGACGGTCATAGGCAGGGATGCCAGCAACAGAGAGCGGCGGCAAAGAAGAAAGGAGAAGCTACAGCATTGCAGCTACCTTCGATCACCACTATGCCCACGGAGACAGCGCTGGGTAGAGAGCCTCAAGTGAGCCAGAACACGTGTCCTTCTGCGACGTTTGCATTTTGATTTGTTTTCTTCTATCCCACAGGCACACGCTTGCTGATGCGTGCACCTATTCCGTCTGTCAGACCCGCTTTGAAGTTTAGAGCATGTGTACGCTGGAAAAGAGTGGCCGCGGCGCCGGCGAGTTGGCGGAAAAGAAGGTGTGCGACTCAGGACAAAGGCAGACCGACCGCCCGTCACGTACACGCTCGATGGACGCACAAACGCCTGGTCCTGCACCGCGGCGGACTTACGCGGCTCGTGGCAACAGCCACGCCCTCCCCCCGCCCAGCGGTTCATCGCCACACGTGGTTCCGTCTTCGTCACACACTTTGTTCGCGTGTGGCTTTCGATGCACATGCCACAACGTCGACTGAACAGTGTATGCCAGTACGCAGCTGCTTGTGTAGGCGAGCCACCTCAGCATCCCCCCCCCCTCCACACACACACACACCTTGCCCCAACCCGCGGCCCTCTCACATGTTTGCGCGTTTGTGCACCGCTTCGTCCAGGCTTAGAACGGCGGTGCTGCCGGGCGCCGCGGCAGCTGTGCGACGCACAAGCTCGCCGACGTGAGCGGCGAGCCCCTCGCCCTCGTACGACACCAGCGGCGAAACCTCCCAGCGGCACTGCCCAGCGCGCAGGCGCTCCAGCGCGGTAGCACGCTCCTGCGCCGTGTACGCCGTCACTGCTGCCGCCTCCTACGACTCCGGCGCAGCCGCAATCGCAGCCGTGACCCACTTTGTGTGCAGGGCGAGAATCAGGTTGGCCGCGGTGGTGGGCGTGTCAGAGGCGGCGCCGTCGGCGTTCTTGATCGGCGCAAACTCCTTGCTGCGGTCGACTTGCATGATCTGGAACGCGTCTGGCAGCGCGCCCGCCTTGGCCCGCTCCGCCCGGCTCGGCACGTCCTTGGCGTACCGGAAGAGGTCGAAGATGAACGCCTCGAGCTTGACCGCGGGCGTGGGGCCGTCGATGGTGGGGATGGTCTTCTGTGCCGCGTGGTAAAAGGTGCTTGTCTCCATATGCCGCGCAGCGACTTCGAGAAATTCGACTGAGCAGCAGTGCGAGGCGATGTTGCCGCAGTTGAAGGCGAGCTGCCCCGTCGCGGTGTCCACCTCTGCCGACCGCTCGGCCCCGATCTCCGTGTACTCCACCACGCACCACTCCCCGTCCACCTTCGCCACGACGCCGACGCGCTCGGCCGCGGACGCTTTGGGCACCGTCTTGAGCACCACCTCCGCCTGGCGCGAGGCGGCCATGCCGAAGAAGTACGGGTCGCCGAGCCGCGCGAGAATGTTGTCGACGCTGAAGATCTGCACGTAGCGCACGCCCCTCGCTTTCATCTGCGCCAGCACGCCGACCTCGCCTGGCGGGGAGGTGGCGGCGGGCTTGACAAGGCTCTCGTAGAGGCCGCCGTTGCCGCCCGGGGCGAGGCACAGCCGACCCGGCGCCTCGACCAGCACACGCCCATTGCCGGCGTCGTAGCACGGCAGCGAGCTCTGCCGAAAGAAGAACACCTGACTCGGCTGCAGCCCGAAGAAGCGGTGCGACCGGAAAAAGTCCTGCGTCGCGGCGTCGTTCTGGTCGGACGTCATGACGAGCAGCGGCAGTGTCCCCCGGCCTTCAGTGGCGGCGGCGGCACCCGCAGCGGTCGTGGCCGACGTCGCCATGGCACTCGCCGCCATCATCTCCATCTTGCGAATGCGCTGGCAGTGGTACTCGAAAAGCGAGCGGCCACTGGCGAGGTCGTCGCACTCGAAGAGACCCTTGGGAATCGTGACGCCGAGACGCGTGCCGCTGCCACCCGCCATGAGCAGCACTGCACCCTCCCCGCGCGCCACCACCCCGTAGCCGGCAGCTTGGATGGCTGCCAGCTCTGGCGCCCCCGCGGCGAGCAGGGCCGGCACGTCCGCGATTGTCTCTGCCGGCGGCGGTGCAATGTGCGGTGCCGGCACGGCGCCAGCGTCGGTGTCCGCCGCCGTGGAATTGGCATCGGCAGAGGCAGTAGCGGTACTCCGGCGCAGGTGCTCAAGGCTGTCGTGCAGGATGGAGTTCATGTGCTTCCACTGCCCATTGGTGTACGACTGGATCTGCACCGTCAGCGATGCCTGCGCGTCGGAGGACAGGTTGTCATAGCCGTCTAGGAGATGCTCCTGGCCAGAGCCAGCCAGCACGGCGAGAAGCGCCTCCTTGGATGCCATGTTTGGCGCGTGAGGTGAGGGGTATGACGTCCGTGCGTGTGAGTACCTCGACCTTTTGGTTTCTTCTCCTTTTTCCTCGACGCGTTCCGCTGCAGGAAAGCGAAGGTGCGCCTTTGACTGGGAGCGGGAAGCAGTCGAAACGCGAATTAGAGGGCGCGCACCGACGGCGAAAGAGGGAGGGAGGGAGAGGTGAAGAGGCGTTGACCCGTTTTCAGGGCAACACACACACACAAACAAACACACAAACACAAACAAACACAAGACACGAAACTAAACAAGAGAAGATGCAAAATGGGGCACCCAAAACGTGGCCAGAAAAACAAACACAAAAACAAGGAAGCAAGCACAAATCAGAATTGACTCGCCGGTTCAACGCCGACGCCGAGGGAATGACAACGGTGCGTATATCTGTGTGTGCGTGTACGTGTGTGTGTGTGTGTGTGTGTGTGTGTGTGTGTGTTTGGATGTTTCCCACTTCTCCTTCTTCGGCAACCACGACGCGCGGCAAGGCCTCCAGTAACCCGGTGAAGGCTGAGTCACGTCACGTCAGGGTGGGTGAGGAAGGGGGCAGAGAAGACACACAGAGGGTGCGTGTTTTGCAGCACTGCGGCAAGCGTCTTTTTCGTGAAATGTGTGAAGGCGTGTTTGCTTTCTTTCGTTTTCTTTGCCAGGAACGAGATCGATTCCTTGCACGCGGGCGCATGCGTAGGGGGGCGGGGGACGGGAGGGAGAAGGCACGGGAGAGAGGAATGGGTGTGTAGTAGGGCGCACAGCCGAGCCTGGAGGTCCTCCGCTGCCAGTAGTCGGCATTGTGGATTGCTAGGGCACCCCAGCAAAGTCGGCCTCACCAGCACCACGGGGCGCACTACGGAGGTGTAGTGCCGTTTGCAGGACGACAAGGACGAGGCTGCGAGCTGCCTCCGACACGCGCTTGCTTCCGTCTCACGCAACCCTGGTATCGAGGCAGTGAGTGACGTGGTGCCTCTGCAGCTGCGCCACCCCGACGCCTCTTCTCGTGCGTCTCCTCCGCACTCCTCTCGCTTTCGTCGTCGTGTTTTGTTGTGAGTTCCTTCGAGCGCGTTGTGCGTGCTGGAAGTGAGGCCGGGGGAGGGGGAAAGATAAGTGAACAGCCCCAGCGAGCAGGGTTCGGATGATGTCGCGCCTAGCCACACTGCACTTTACCACAAGCCGTTGCGTGCGGTACGCGGGCATCATGTAAGCCAGCGGAGGGTGTCGCTGCGCAAGTGCGCCGCAGCAAACAGCCCCTCCCCTCCTCCCTCCCCCAACCTGCCCCACGCTTCCCGCACACACACCAACACAACGCCGTCCGCCTGTGATTACACCCACCGCACCAGTTCCCAGCGCCGCTGCGGACCAAACGTAGTCTCCCGCGTCCTCGCCGCCCACGAGAGAATAAAACAAACCACACAAGCGTGCAATGCCACAAACGCAAGCGCACGCAGATACGCACACACACACGCCTACGCCCCAACACGGCAACAGCTGTTCTCTACGCTGGTGGCGGCGCCATCCACCGCTCGTAGTCCTCCACCCGCGCATCCGTGGGGAAGCCGCTCTCGTCAAGGATGCGCCCCTCGAACGGCAGGCACGGGCTGAAGCGCCGCGCCATCTCGCGCACACCGTCTGAGGACGGACTCGTCACGCAGTGGGTGCGCCACTGCTCCGCCACGAAGCGGTCCAGCAGCGAGGCCGCCACCTGCACCTTCTGCCGGTTCACGCGACGCAGCGGCTGCTGGTAGAACTCTAGCGCCGTGCGGTGAAGCGCGCGGGCTAGCTGCACCACGAGCCGCTCCAGCTGACGCTTCGCCGAGTCGCCGGTGGCGGTCTCGCTGCTACGCCCGTCACCCCTTCGAGCAGCGCCGTACTCGGCAGGGAGAGCGACGTGGCTAAGGAACGAAATGTACGGGTCTTTCCTGATGAGAGCGACGAAGTGCGGCAGCGTCGGGATGTACGACGGGGCGTTGTTGGCGCCCTCCACCGGACGCGTGACGAGAGCCGCCTCGGCGGCTTCGTAGCCGAACCGGTAAAGGTCCTTGGAGGCTTGGTCGTACACCTTGAGCGCCGCCACGGCCTGCCTCGACAGCGTGTCGCGCTCCTCGGCGCGGACGGCGCGTGGGTTGAAGTAGCTCCAGTCCGAGTAGGCCGAGTATAGGCCGGGGTTCTCCTCCACCTGCGCCGTGCCCCCGCGCGCCGCCTTCTGCAACGCCGCCGCGTCCTCCCGCTCGTAGCGCTGCTGCAGACGGCGGACGTCGTTGGCGCGGCCGTCAATCGACATGGCGACGTTGCGGGACAGCGGGGCGAGAAGATGTCCGCGTTTCTCGGCGATGATGCTGGAGAGCGAGAGACCGTGGTCGCCCGGGTTGCCGCGACGACCGCCACGGCCCTGTTGCTGCTGCTGCTGGTACGGCGAGCCCCCGGCCCCCTCGCCGGGCCCGTTGCTGTCCGCTGAACTCCCCGACGCAGGCGACGCGGCCGAGGGGCGCGTCAGGACCGCCTGCGCATTCGGAAATCGCGCAAACGGGTTCTCGGAGACGAGCAGGTTGAGCTCGCCGAAGACGAGCACGCGCAGGAGCGCCTCGTTCTCGGCACAGCGCCACAGCGCCTCGATGGGCGGGTACGACGACGGCGGGCGGGGGCGGGCCACGGCACCGACGGCAGGGCGCCCCTGTGCGGCCCCCTCTCCCTCCGCCCTGCCCTTCTCGGCTGCCGTCTCACCCTGGCTCGAGTACAAGCTGCGCAGCACCTCCTGCTCGTCCTTGGGCGGCGGGTGCGAGAAGAGCAGCTCCGCAGCATTCGGGCGGCGGTGGCAGCGCAGCACGACGTGCCCCTCCACAGCGTTGTCCACGTAGTAACGTCGGACGAGGTACAGGAAGTACGTGTAGTCCTCCTCACGTGGGGTCACGGCGGAGCTCGACGTGTCGCCTGTGGAGTCCCGCGCGGCAGCAGCGGCACCAGCCGCAGCAGCACCAGCCCGGAGCGGCGGCACCAGCGTCACCTCCTCGGCTGTCTGCAGGATGTACCGGTACGAGGCCGGATACGAGGCCTTGCGCTCGGCAAGAATCGCGCGGTACAGCAGGGCCTTGTCCCAGACCTCCTCCGGCTCCCACGCGCGGTCGAGCACCATCTCCTTGAAGAGTTCCACCACGTGGCCGCGAGACGCCGCGTCAATGTGAATTGCGGGGAACTGTGGCTGACGCTCAAACAAGTCCAGCAGACCCTGCTGCTGCGCCAGCGCGTCGAGCTGCGCCTGCGCGGCGGCGCGGCGTGCCTCTCCAGCGAGACGCTGTATCGAGTGCCGGGGTCGCAGTGTTTGCCCAGGAGGCGGCGCCCCTGGCAAGCCTGACGCTGTGGCATCGCCGCTGCTACTATTGCCACCAACACCACTCGTACTCGTCTCTGCCGACTGACTCGTGAGTAGCACGCCGTTGAACACCTCCTCGGCCTTCTTGCGCTCGTCCGCGTACTTGACCTTTGCCCGGTAGCCGCGGTAGAGCCAGTCTAGGTAGTCGGGCGAGTACGTCACGCGCAGGGGCCCGGGGTTTGTGATCATGGTCTCGAATTCTCTCTCCGTTGCGGCCCGCGTTGCGGGCGCGGTGCTGTGCGCCGTAAATGCGTGGATCGGGTTGAACTGTCCGCGTGAAGTGACCGTGCGGGTGCAGGCGCAGAGGGCGGCGGCCACAGCCACCGCCTCCGCGGCGGTGGCGGGCGAGGTGCCGCAGCGCCGGCGGAGCATTCCACAACACCCACAACGGCGGAGTGAAGAGAAGGTGACGAGAGGCTGGGAGAGGTGCGTTGTGCAGGAAACACCGGGTTTCTTTTCGTTGTGTGTACGACCCGCCTGCCTCGAAGACCAGAGGCAGCACGGAACTGACAGCGCAGTGGAGGGCGGAGGCAGGCGTGAGACGAGGAACCGCCACAACGTGCGCGTGGACATAACGAGTCACAGCACGGTTTTTTTTTTTTTCCAAGCCAGAGGTGGAGAGGAGACGCGATTTCGTACGTGTAAACGGGAAGCGGCTTCGTCGCAGCTGGACCGCACAAAGTCATTGATGCGCAGGCACAGCAGCCACCCAGTGCGCTTGGGTCCTTGGTTGCGGAGTCACAGCACGTCCCTCGCCGAGCACAGTCGACGCCAGCCCCATAGCGCTCCGCACTGAATGCAGGAGGAGGGAGGGGGCGGGGTGAGGGTGACTAGAGCCGGAGTGCCTTGTGCGTCCGCCGAAGGGCAGACCTCGTCCTCCGCCGCAATGAAGCAGGTCTTGCACCATGGCAGCATGGAGGGGGGGGGGGAAGGAGGCTGTATGGAGAACGCGGCAGAGAGAAGGGTGCGGTAGCAAACCTCGCGCAGTGTCTGCTTACTGACACCGACTTCGTTTGTGCTGTGGTCTCCCCTATTTCGCCGCATCCCTCACCACCAACGCACAAGACGCTGATTTCTTGCTTTGTTTTCTTTTCTCTTGCGTGTGTTGTTGGTCCAGAGAGGCGGGAAGCTCGGCACCTGCTCCCATACTGGGCACCTGTCCCTTGCACGGAATCCACGGCGACATGACGCATGGGGAGGGCGGGGATGGCAGAGCAGGCACGACATGAGGGCATCAGCCTCACTGACGAGGTGCCGCCTAGCGTCCGCACCACGGGCAAGCGACTGGGCTGAGCGCCATGCATCTGCTCGTTTGGTGCTTGCCGCAGGAACGGGGCCACGCCTCCCCAAAGACCCGCACATTCACCCGCACATTCACCCGTACACGCAAAACACAGATGCGCCCACGTTGTGTGTGTGTGTGTGTGTTTCTATTTCCCAGGAGCTATGTACATGCAAACAGAAGCCTAACGTACATTCACAGCGGCTTTGATGCCTCGCCGACTAAAGTGGAGTTTGCGCCCAGTGGGCACATCGCCGCACACAGACAAACACACACACACACGCACACACACAATGTGCCCTTTGTAAACCGATCGAGCACCCGCACACCCACCAGTTTTTTCAAGGAACGCATCACAGCTCAAAGGCGGCGTTGACGTTGACGTTCCCGTCGCCCATGTACACGGTGCCGTACACAGGCGTCTCGGGCACGTGGTAGAAGACAGAGCCGGGGAAGAGGATATTGCGGCCGACGACGACGTTGTGGAAGGCGTCGTACCGCACCTGCCACGTGCCGGTCGGCACATCCTCAGAGAGCGGCTCGAAGGCGGCGTCGAGCAGCGGGTGCTCGCTGAGCTGCTCCAGCCCCGACTTGGTCGCGAGGGCGCTCTGGTTCCGAGCGAGCAGGCGCCGGTACGGGTTGACGGCGCGCAGGTGATAGTAGTTGCGCAGGGACAGCGCGCCCTCTGCGGTGCGCGGCAGACCCGCAAAGGCAGCATTCCGCTGCACCTCCGCGCGGGGGTCACTCCCGACGCCGGCGGCGGTGTTGGCGACGACAGACGCCGTCGACTGGCGCTCCGCCTTGGCGTACGCCCCGCGCGGGACGACGCGGCACTCGTGATCGAACTCTTCCATGAACAGAGCAAGACGCACCGACTCCTTGACGCTCACCACCTCCGAGGCGCCGTGGCTGCTGACGGGGTTGGGCACACGGTACTCGTAGGCCGGGTCACCGAGGAAGGGGCCGCGCATGCCGAGCAGCATCGCCTGCTTCCACTCCGCCTGCTGCAGTCCGCTGAGGGTGTTGTATCCCGGGCACATCGCGAACACAGACGAGAAGGTGCCCAGCAGGTTGAAGGTGCGCCCCTCATCGAGCGTGTAGTACAGCTCCGGCTCGGCGATGGCGTCGTCGTCGAAGGCCTCCACCACGATGTAGTCCGCCTTGTACCCAAAGATCTTACCCCACAGCACCAACTCGGTGCGCTTTGTCTGCGCGCTGAGCAGTGGCAGCGAGCTGGAAAGCTGCACCCGCTCGTTGGGCGAGAAACACGCACCCGCCTCGAAGGCGTACTCGAAGGGGTGCAGCGCGGTCATCCTGGTCACGTAGTCTGCCGCGTAACAAGAACAAGACGACAGAAGAAGAGCAGCGGGGGCGAGAGTCGGGGAGGGGGAGGGGGGGGGGGGTAGGACAGATGCGCAAAGTGCTGTGGAGGGTGCGCGCTCGTTGAGGTGCGGCACCAGCGGCAAGTAGGGCGCCAACGTTGTACGTGGGCCAGGCAGCGGAGGACAGCGAGGGGGAAAGTGGAGGAGGGAGGAGTGTGTTCACGCCGTGTGTGTGACAGGCGGAGGACGAGCGGGCCGCGACGCGATAGCACGCTGCGTCTTGCGCGTCCGCAAGTGAGTGCCCGCACGCCCCGCAGCAGCGCGGAGCTTCGCCGCCCCGCGGCATCTTTCCCGCCACATCGGAACGCTCCGCGCAAGTTGGCCCATCCGGGAAGGGGGGGGGCAGCGAGCACCCCTCCCCCGCGGCAGTGCTGTGACGGGGGTCTGTCTGGCTTCGGCTTCTCTTTTTTGACGGCGGCGACCTTCGCGTCACCGCCCCACGTCCGCCCCCGCGCCGCAACACACACCGCCGAGACGAGAGCTCTCCCGCGGGTCTTCTGTGAGAGCACCGCGAAGGAGCAGCGCTGCGGCTGACGTCTGTCTGGGCATGGCGCTGCCAAGAGGCAAAAGGCGCTCACGCCGTGGCTGCGCACATGACGGGAGGGAAGGGAGCGGGGGGGGGGGGGCGCGGTGACAGAGAGAGAACAAAAAAATGCACGTGCAGTTTCGTCGGCGCAGACGCCCTGTGCCGCATGCTCACTATCAGCCCACCATCGGGAGCGTCGCTCTCTTCCCGCAGTGGGCCCACAGCTGACACACACACACACGCACAAACGCACAGCAGGGCCGGTGCGACAGGCGTGTGGGGGGCGGCCAGCGGGGACGAGGGAAATACGGAGATGTGCGGAAATGCGGAGCTGCGGGCAGGCTGCCGGCCAACACACGAGGCAGCAGGTGGGCTGTCGTCTTCACCCTGCGCGTGCTGACACACGCACGAACGCATGAAGCCGGCAGAGAAGAGAACTCCCGCCACTGCCGCACCAGCGCGACGCCCGCGCTCTCCGTGGCGTCCTGTCGAGAAGGTCCTCGCGACTCCAAGAGACCAGGAGCGCGAGACGGGCGGCTGGAAAGCGGCGCGCAGAGCTGCCCCCGCGTCGTGCGGGACAGCGTGCGCGCGCTCCCGCGGGGGTGCCGTGCGCGGCCCGTAGAAGGAGCAGGCCACCGTGCAGACTGAAAGCCGCGCGCGCCGCTGCCAGCCCCCCACGAACCCACCATACGAAAAAAGAAAGGGAGAAAGGGAAAGTGAGGGCACCACACAGGACGCCGGCACGGGAAGAGAGCATCAAACGAAAAGAGATGCACCAGCGCTGCTACGCGCAGACTGCATGCACACACACACACACAAATAGATGGCACCACACCAGTTGAAAGGTGTGGCCGCAGTTGCGAAGCGCCGGGGGGAGGGAGGCGGCGGTGTGCGAGGGTCCGCCGTAGACGTGGAGTGGGAGAGACGGAGAGACCATCCGCAGCCGCGCGCACACTGGTGAGGCACCAAGAAAAGAGAGAAAGAGAAAGGCGG
>JASAOO010002969.1:0-15407 GCA_030849075.1 Zelonia costaricensis | reverse complement strand
CAGCAGCGCCACATCCACGACGCCGCCGTAGGACGCGGCCAGGGACGGTTGCAGCGTGGCAAGCAGCTTGCCGTACACAATACACAGCAGCTCAGCCGAGCCGCGCAGACGGCGCGCCATGAGGTCGAAGCTGCTGAGCGCCTCGAGTGTGTCGGCGTGCGCCGCTTCCATGGCACAGTACATCTCCTGCAGCGCCTCGGCACTACGAGCTGGCGGCGGCACAGTGTACGCGCTGAGCTGCGCCTCGTGCTGCACCTGCTCCCAGATTACCTCCAGCGCAGGCAGCAGCTCCGCGTGCATCGCTTCTAGCAAGCTCTGCGTGCTCCCCAGCCAACCCACCCCGCCGGCGCCGTCGGCGATGCGTGACGAGGTCTGCGA
The DNA here is from genome assembly GCA_030849075.1 of Zelonia costaricensis. Lineage (NCBI taxonomy): Eukaryota > Euglenozoa > Kinetoplastea > Trypanosomatida > Trypanosomatidae > Zelonia > Zelonia costaricensis. Next base: position 15,029 of record JASAOO010002969.1, on the reverse strand, counting down.
CGAGCGGCGCGCCGCGGACTTGACTGCCTCGAGCTCCGCCTGCAGCCGCTCGCCACGCCGCGTCGCCTCGCCAAGCTCGGCCGCCAGCGCGTTGATGCGGTCCTGCTTGGAGCTGACCTCGTCTTCCAGTGCGCACACGTCGCGTGACGCGGCGCGGCTGCGGGGCGCCACTGCAGCCGTCGCGACACTCGTGTTGGCGGTCTCGGTCACCTCGGCCTCCGACACAGCCGCCGCAGCCGCCGCCGTGGTGGTGGTGGTGGTGGTGGGAACGACCCGTGTGAACCGCTCGAGCTCCTTCGACTTCTCCACCACCAGGGCCTCTGTCGCGGAAAGCTGTGCCGCCAGCCGCTCGCGTGCCGCCGCGGACTCCTTGTACTGCGCCAGCAGCTTCCGCGTCGCCTCCATGCACTCCTCCTTCTCTGACGTGGTCCGCTTGTGGCGAGTCACGAGCAGCGCCTTGTCCTTCTCCGACGCGTCGAGCCGCTGCTGCAGCTCCGCTAGCTCGGCCCGCAGCGCCTCCAGTCGCGTGGCGTTCGCCCGTGCCTCATCGGCGAGCTGTGAGCTGTCCGTCACCTTCGCCACAGCCACGTCCTTCTCCGCGAGCGCCGTCGTTGCCGTATCCTGCAGTGCTGCGCACTCATCCTTCAAGCGGCGCAGCTCTGCCTTGCGGGAGGTGGCAGTTTGCTCAGCCTCCCGCGCCCTCGCCGAGGCCGCGGCCTTCTCCTTGGCGGCCTCCTTGCACTTCTCCTCCCACTCGGTGCACTGCTGCTTCAGAGCCGCGTTCTCGTCCTTGAGCCAGTCGATGGGCTGTGCTGACACCGCGTGCTTCGCGGCAGCCTCGCGGCGCACCCGCTTCACGTTCAGCACGTGCTCGTCCTGCAGTCGCTGCACCGCCGCGGCGTGCGCCTCCTTAGCGCCCTGCAGCTCCGCCGCTTGGGCGTCGGCGGCCGCTTTCACCGCTCGCTCCGCCTCCTTTGCCTTCCTGCGACCCTCGGCCTCGGCCTTGCTGGCGCGCGCCTGCTCCTGCTCGAGCTGCGCCTTGATGTCCCTCACCGCCGCTTCGTGCAGCTGCGCAGCGGCCGCTGCTGCATCCTCCAAGTCGCGCACCCGCCGCTGCAGCGCCGCCTCCTGGCTTGCGATGGCAGCGGTGGCTTCGGCATGCTTGTCGCGCTCCGCTTCAAGGGTGGCGCGCAGCTGCGTTACTTCAGCTTCGGTCGCCTGCTTCAGCGCAGCCAGTTGCGCCGCGTGCTGCTTCCGCTCCTGCGCCGTGGCGGACTGCAGCTCTGTCAGCCGTTGCTGCAGCGTGCCCTCGCGCTCCTCGACCGTGGACCGGTTTGTCGCGGCGAGGTCGCGCTCCTCCTCCAGCTGCTGCTGCAGCGTAATCTGCGCGGCGGCGTGGGCGTCCTCCATGCGGGTCACGGCCGCCGCGTGCTCTGCCTGCGCAGCGTTCAGGGCGGCGTGCAGTGCAGTGACCTCGCTCTCGTACTGCTCCCGCTGCGCCGCAGCCGCACTGCGCAGCTCGGACAGCTGCAGTTGCAGGTCGCTCTCACGGCCCTCAATCGTCGAGCGACTCGCAGCGGCGTCGTCGTGAGCGGCTTCGAGCTTCTCCTGCAGCGCCGCGACGTCCGCCGCGTGCGCGCGTTGGGCCTCCGCTAGCGCTCCCGCATGTGCCGCTTGCAGCTCTGACACGCGTTTGTCGTGTTCCTCACGCGTGGCAGCCATGGTGGTGCGCAGGGTCGCCAGCTCCTCCTGCACGGCGCTCTCCCGCTCGACAACGGTGGACTGGCTGGCTGCAGCGAGCGTGTGAGCAGCTTGCACCATCTGCTGCAGCTCCGCGACCTCGTTCGCGTGGGCCTGCTGCAGCTCGGCGACAAAGACCTGGTGCTTCTCCCACTCCGTGGTCAGATTCGCGCGCACCTCCGCGAGCTGCTGCTCCTGCGCCTTCTCCCGCTCCTCCACTGCGGAATGACTCGCGATGGCGTTCTCCAGCTCCGTCTCCAGCTGCTGCTGCAGCTCCGCCACCTCCGCGGCGTGGCCAACCTGCATCTCCGTCATGCGTCGCTGATACTCGGCCACCTGCTGCTGCAGGGCCATCTCTCGCTCCTCCACCGTCGACCTGCTCGCAGCGGCCTCCTCGTCGGCAGTCTCGAGTTTCTGCTGCAGCCTTGCGAGCTGCGCGTCGTGCGCGTCCTGCAGCTGCGCCAGCCTCGCCTCCTGTGTTGCCATGTCCGTTGCGGTGCGCTCCCGGACCTCTCGCAGACGCTGTTCGTGCTCTTCGTGCTCTACTGCCATAGAAGCGCGAAGCTCGGCCAGCTCGTGCTGCAGTGCTGCCTCACGCTCCTCCACAGTGGCGTGACTCGCGGCCGCCAGCTCGTGGGCAGCCTGCACCATCTGCTGCAGGGCCGCAAGCTCTGCCCTGTGCACCTCCGTCAGGTGCGCCAGCTCGCCCTCATGAACATTCTTCACGTGGGCCACTGCACTCTCGTGCGCCTGCTCGAGCTCCGCAGCGTGACTCTCATGGGTTTCCGTGAGCTGAGCTACTTGAGTGCTGTGGGCCTGCTTCAGCTGGGCCACCTCGCTCTCGCGCTGCTGGCGCGCGTCCACAAGCGTGCGCTGCAGCTCCGCAACTTGTGCTTCGTGCTGCTCGCGCTGGGTGCCCATTGCAGTGCGCAGCTCAGCCAGCCGCTGCTGCAGCGTCGTCTCGCGCTCCTCTACGCTCGACTGGTTCGCCGCGGCGTTGTCGCGCTCAACCTCCACCTGCTGCTGGAGATCCGCCACCGCCGAGGCGTGGGCCTGCTTCAGCTGGGCCACATCAGTCTCGTGGGAGTGCTGGAGCTGCGCCAGCTGACTCTCGCGCGCCTGCTCGAGCTCCGCAGCGTGACTCTCGTTGGCCTGCTTGAGCTGGGACATCTCGTCCTCGTGCGCATCATTCAAGTGAGCCAGCGCTGTCTCATGCCGCCGCTGCATCTCCGCGGCGTCGCTTCGCAGAGTTTGCAGCTGGTGCTGAAGCGAGGTGTCGCGCTCGTTGGCGGCCAGCTCGGCGGCCGTAGACTGGCGCCTCGCCGTCTCTAGCTGCTTCGCCGTCCCCTGCTCCGCCTCCTGGACCTCGGCGAGCTGCGCGGTGAGCTCACGCACCTGGTCCTGCAATGTGGCCATCTCACCCTCGTAGTGGAGCTTGAGGTTCTTGACGAGTTCGGTGTGCCGCTGCTCGTCCTCGGCGTACGCGTCCAGCTTGCGCTGCTGGGCCTCCACCTGCTGATCCTGCTTCTCAATCATGTCCTGCAGCTGCTGGATGTGTGTCTTGGCGGCGTCCATCTCATTCAAGTGCTTCTCCCGCTCCTGCTGTACCCACTGCCGGTTGCTGCTGAGCTGGAGCTGCCGCTGCAGGTCGTCGATACTCTCTTGCATGGTGCGCTGCTTGCCGAGCAGCTGCGTCTCGCGGTTGTACTGCTCCTGGATGGTCAGCTTCATCGCCTCCAGCTGCTGCTGGTGATCTGCTTCGATTTCCTCGAGCGTCTGCTGCGTGAGGACCGAGTGAGAGTCGGTGGGGCGGGCCTTGGTCGCCTGCTCGCGCAGCGCCTGCTGCAAGAGCTGGTTCTGCAGCCGGAGCGCGTCGAAGTCGTCCTTATCCACGTAGCCGCGCGGCGCCTGGTGTTGCTGCGGCAGCGGCGCTGAGGTCTGCGCTGCAGCGGCGGTGGATTGCTGAGCCGCCACGGAGTTGGCGTGCTGCAGTAGCGTGTCCTGCAGGGCCTTGATCTCCTCCTCCTTCTTGGCGAACGCAGCGTCCTGAGAGAGCTTCTCCTCCTGTGAGAGCCGCAGCTGCGACTTTAGGGCCTGGACCTGGTCCTGCTGGTCCTCGATGAGCGCCTCGGCCTCGTGCAGCTGGTCCTGCAGCGCGGCCGCGCGCATGTGCTCCTCCCGCACCTCGCGCTTCAGGCTCTCCGCTTCCGCGCAGAGGCGGCGCAGGGTCGCGTCCGCGTCTTCATCCACGCCGTCCGAGGCGGGCGCCGCAGCAGCCGCCGGCGTCGTGGCGCGCAGCCGGGCCTCCTCCAGCGCCTCCTCCAGCGCAGACTTGTCCTCGGCTAAGGCATCCCGCTGGCGAGTGAGGTCCTCAACGGCGCGCTGCAGCTCTGCCACCTGAGCCGCCGCAGCTGCAACGGCTGCCGCCGCGCCCGGTGCGCCGGGTGCGAGGGTGGAGTCGTCGAGGATGCCGCTGGAGCTCACGGGGGTGTTGGGGGCGCTGCTGTGGCGAGACTCGCCGGCGTGGTGCGACGCGCCCCCGCTGCGCTCCTTGGCGGCCACGTACGTGCCGACGGACTTCAGTATTTTTGCCATCTGTCCGGCAATCGCGGCGGCCTTGACGGAGCTGCCGGAGAGGGAGAGGTAGGTGCTGAGTGCGGTGAGGGCGTTGACGTTCTCGTGCAGGGCTGTGGTGAGGCCGCGGTGGGCGTGCGTCGTGAGGGCGTACTGCGCGTTCTTGAGGGCCATGCCGATCTTCAACTGTGCCTCCTTCAGCTTCTGCGCCTCATCCGCGTTGGCCGCCGCCGAGGGCGAGGACGGCATCGTGCGGCGCTAAGAAGTTCGGAGGAGGAGGGGGGGGGGACGGGAGCAGAGGAGCCCCTGGAGACTCGGATGCGCACGCGTGTTTGTGTGTATCTGTGAGGACGAGAAAGATTGGGTAGGTGAGCGTGGAGTGCGGATAGTGGAAATGTGCGGCGTTGAGGTAGGCGCCCGCTGCGTCTGCGTCTGCGCCTGTGTGTGTGTGGGGGGGGGGGGGAGAGGGCCTGCACGCGAGTCTATCTGTGGTGTCTTTCTTTTTGGGGAGGATGTTAGGAGGTCCCCGAAAAGTGCTGACGTTCGTCGCAGCCACGGCGGTTGGTGAGGGCGGGGGGTGGACAGAAGGCGTGGTGGATGCGACGCTCGATAAGAGAGCACACTTGTCGCTACCCTTGCGGGTGCGTGTGCTGCAACAAGTGCCTTGATGAGTGTGTGTGTGTGTGTGTGTGTGTGTGTGTCTGTACGTGCGCGTCCGCCGGTCGGCCTTGGTGAGGCAGAATAGCGACCAGCGACGCCGAGATCGGAAGCTGAAAAGGTGAAAAGGAAAACGAGAAGAGCGAGGCGTGTTTGAAGATATGAGGAGAGGACTCAAGGACGGAGGTTCCAACGTGGGACCGGCTGTCATCGCGGACCCGACTACGCGTGGTTGAAACTTGAAGCCCACCGGCGGACATATGGCGCTCACTCCGCAGCGCTGATGGGCAGACGATTGAGGGCAGACGCTGGGGAAGGCCGCGGGGAGCGGATCGAGCGCACTCCGTCCACCGCTGCTTGCAGGGAGGGAGAGGCCTTCGGTCGAAGACTGAGTAACGGTGTGCCCTTGTCCGCTGCTGCTCGCCCATCGTCTCAGTTGCTGGGCTGGATTGTGTTAGGAGGCAAAGGTCGCCTTCGTCTTCGGCGCGCGGGTGGCTAATACAGGCGAAGATGGCGTTACTCGAGTAGCGGCAGCCCTCGTAAGAGCTCCGCTAAACACACACTCACAAACACAGTCGTGGGTCGTGATCTCGCACGGCTCAGTGCATGGACGGACGGGTGACGCCCACGAAGCTGCCGTTCTCCCACTGCGGACGGGTCTTGTTCGCCTCGTAGTGTCGCAGCGCATCGAGGCGGCGCCGGTTGAGGGACTTGAGGCGGCCCTTGATGTACTCCTTGCGCTTCTCCTCCTCCGTGTTGCGCGGCAGCGTCACGTGCGGCACGGCCGTCAACGCAAACGCCTTCGAGAGCGCGGCCAGGTCGAGCCTGTGCACGTCGAAGGTTTCCTTCAGAATGTGACTCTGATAGGCACCGACGTGGGCGCGGAACGCCGTCACGGCACTCTTCGCCACCACGTCGTCGAGCTGCAGCACATGCTCGAGCTTCTCCTGGATACGAGGCAGCTTCCCCGGCATCGGGTACTTCTCCATGTGAATGCCGAAGTTCGACAGGTACTTTACGAACGGGGCCTCCTCAGGGGTCAAGAAGAGAAGGGAGTTTCCCACGTTGCCGGCACGCGCCGTGCGGCCGATGCGGTGAATGTACTCGGTCGGATCCAGCGGCGGGTCGTACTGCAGAATCCACGAGACGTGCGGGATGTCCAGCCCGCGGGCGGCCACGTCCGTGCAGAACAGCACGCCCGTCTTCCACTCCGTGAACATCTGGAAGGTCTGCACGCGCTGGCGGTGCTTCATGTGCCCGTGCAGCATCATGACATCGTCGTGAAACCCCACCGAGCCCATCATCTGGCAGTGGAAGGTCGCACTGGCAACGGTGGAGCAGAAGATCATGGCCTTGGCGCGGCGGGCAACTTGCTTCACAAACGCGTAGAGGGCGCGAAGACGGTCCTGCGAGGGCACAATGTGCCCAAACTGCCGCAGCGTCGACGGAATCGCGTCGGCGTCCCCGGCGGACCCCTCACTGCCGCCGTCCCCATCACCGTCCCCAACGTCTTCACCCTCCCACTCCTCGGCACCCTCTTCGTCTTGAGCGGCACTCTGCTCACTACCGTCCTCGTCCGGGTCGTCGTAGGTGCGGTACGGCGCCATCGCCGGCTTCGACGCTGCCGCAGAGTCGTCGCCCGTCTCCACCGCCGCCGGGGCGTCGCCCGCGGTGCCGATGAAGAGGGGCAGCCGCGACAGCGATAGGCGGGCCAGCTCCCGCACGGACTTGGAGTTTGTTGCCGAGAACAGGAACGTCTGCCGGCCCTTGGGGATGCGGGTGATGACGGCGTCGAGGTCGCGCTGGAAGCCGTCGGCCAGCATGCGGTCCGCCTCGTCTAGCACGAGAATGCGCAGCCGTGAGAGGTCCCATCCTTTGCAGTGCAGCACGTGGTCGTGGACGCGACCTGGCGTGCCGACGACGACGGAGGCCACGCCCGACGTCAGCCGCTTGCGCTCCTCGGTGATCTTGGTGCCGCCAGTGATGAGCTGCACGTGGAACTGCGCGCCACCCTCGCTGGCGGGTACGGCGGCCATGTGCTGACACAGGGTCGTGAGAATGGTGTGGGTCTGCACGCACAGCTCCTTCGTCGGCGCCAGCAGCAGCCCCGCCGTGGCATGCGGGAACTTCTTCACCGTTTCCTTCGCGAGATGCAGCAGTGGGACGCAGAAGGCCAGTGTTTTGCCGGAGCCGGTGCGGGCCTGACCGAGCAGGTCGTAGCCCTCCAGCGCGTACGGGATGCTGCGCTCCTGAATGCGGGTCATGCGGTGGAAGCCCTCCTGGTGCAGCGCGTCCACGACGACTGGGTCGAGGCCGATGAGGGGGTGGCTGTAGAGCGCGCCGTGCGCCGCGTTGCGCCGCTGGGCAAGCAGGTCGGCCTGCTCCTCCCTCAGCACATCCAGAGGGGCACCGAGGTCACCACCCTGAGCGCTGCTGTGCGCCGTCCCCGCAGAGCGCCGCGACCGATTTTGCCTCGTCGACGCCGGTGCTGCCGCTCCGGGGTCACCGAAGAGGTCGTCCACCTCGTAGTGGCGGCCCAGGTAGCTCTGCTCGATCTCCTGCGCCGCGTCCTCCACCGTCTCGCCGTCACCCTCGTCGGCTTGATGGCGACGGCGCTTCCGGCTCGCGGCCCCGCCGCCCGCCACAACAGCGCCGGACTGCGCCTGCTTGCGACGTCCCTGGTGCTCCTCCTGCATCTGCTCGAGCACCTCCATATCCTGCATCCGGAAGAAGTCGCTCTTCTTCATCTTGAGCCGCCCCATCGCATCCACCGGGGGCTGGAACGGGCCGTCGCCCATCGTAATCACGCCGTCGCCGCCTTCGTCCTCCTCGTCAAAGTCGCTGCCGTTCTCCAGAGCCTCTCGCTGCTGCTGCCGCGCCAGCTCCTCACGCTGCCGCAGCTTCTTGCGGCGGCCCTTAATGCCCATTGTGTGAGAGTTATGCACACACAAGCAGGATGATCACACGTCTGTGTCCGTGTGTGTTTGTGTGTGTGTGTGTGTGTCTTCTCGATGGTCCCCTCGTCAGAGTGCAAGTCTGGTGCTCCGGTGAGCAGCCTGTGTTTCGGTAGCACCTCAAACGGTGAAGAAAAAGACAAAAGAGGGCAACAGAAATGAAAGAAGTCTGCATCCAGCGGACAGCACGCTTCAACCAGTGCCTCGTCCCCTTCGACTCGTACCCTCCGTCCTTCGAGTCCAGTGCGGCCGCTATGGCGCTTCACAAGCCGGGATGCGTTGTGGAGGCGGGGGGGGGGGGAGGGCTGCCCTGCGGCCTTCGCCTTTACGAATGCCCCCTTCTCTTCTCGGTCACCGGATGGCCCGCTCGCTGTTTCCGAGCCTGTGAACGCGAGAGGGGGTGTGAGAGGGAGTGGGAGAGGGAAAAGAAGAAAAGGAGCTGCTACACGCCGCCGACACGGCAGCGCCGTCATCTCGGGCCCCGCACACACAAACACGTGCACCTACGCACCTGTACGAGCGCACACAAGGGAGCGCGTGCGCCCCCGTTACGAGTACTCGGAGAACAGACCGACGTACAGCACCCCTGTCTTCATGGCGAGGCCTTTGCGGATGAGCACCGCCGGCTGAGCCCGGTTCGCCCACTTCATGTGCGCCTCCGTCCACAGCAGCCACCCCTCCTTACATTTGACAGCGCCGTAGCGCTCGTCGGACTCGGGGAAGTAGCCGGTACCGGGCGGCACATGAATGCAGTGCGGCGTGGGGGGCGCGGCGTGGATGACTTCCGGCACGTAGTCCTCCGGCGCCTCCTCGTCTTCACAGGGCTCCTCCGCGGCGTCCTCGGCTCGCGCCGAGTCGCCTGCACAGCTCTCGCGCCGCGGCGGGGCCTCCGCACCCGCGCCAGTCGGTGCACACAGCGAGGCCGCGGCGGCCCTGTCACGGCTGCACAGCAGCGAGCGGAAGATGGGCGGTGGCGCACGGTAGAAGCGAGTTCGCCGCTGCTGCTGCTGCTGCTGCTGCTGCTGTGGATGCGAGCGCTGCGGCGGAGGGGCACTGCCGCCGTTGCCCGAGTCCGCGCACGGCGGTTCGAGCGATGGCAGACAGCCGCTGCGTTCCACCTCCGCCAGCTCCACCCGCACGCACGCCGGGACGAGGGCCGGGTTTGTGACGCGGGTGAAGGTGCATGGAATGCGCAGCGTGTTTTCCGCCTCGGCCAGCAGCTGCAGCCCAGCAGGGTGAAACACGTCCAGCTCGACGTGCTTCCCCGTCACCATGCCGACTGGCACATCCGCTGCCGCGCCGCTGCCCTTCACGACAGTGACCACGGCGGGCGGCGGCTGTTGTGGCTGCGGTGCACCGCTGCCGCGCGGGTGCTGCGCCCTCGCTCGCTCTCGCAGCAGACGGCGCACGGCGCGGTGCACGAGCTGATTGCGCACTGGCGTGCTGCCCTTGTCCAGTGTCGCGTTCACCGACGGCTGGAAGTAGTCGCCGCCCACAAAGGCGCGCCACACACCAAACGCACCCTCCGCGTCGAGGCTGCTGAAGCGCACGACCGCGGCGTCCTTGGGGAGCAGCGGTGCGTGGTGGGGATCGTCGGTGAAGTGGGCGTACGTCTCGTACGCCTGCACCTGCGCGAACTTCCAGCTGTACGTGAAGCTGTCCGGCCAGTCGCAGTGCGGGCTCAGCACCGAGTGCGGAAAGACCTCGGCACACTTCATCGTCGTCGAGACCGCCATCTCGGCCGCCGCGGAGGCGGACACGTGCTTCTTGGTGGCGCCCCCGCCCTTGCGCTTGCCTGCGCTGCTCTCCCTGCGCCCATGCGACGGCGCGCATGCAGAGGTAGCCGCACCACCCGCAGTGGCGCTCTCCAGGTTCTGGAAGAAGAGCGCGCGGTGGGCGGTGCTGGCGGCCCGAACGGCCTCTGGGGTGATGTGCGTTGCCGCGCGGCAGAGCGTCTTCCACGGGTGGCAGCACGTGGCGGACGGCCGCGCGGCACGAAGAGCGGGAGCTGCAGCGGCTTCACCCGGCAGCGATGACGCCCCACCCTCGAGGGCGCACAGCAGGTGACGAATGCGGTCCAGCGGGTACGTGGTGACTGGGCTAGGGACGGCGGCGAGCAGCGGGAGTTCGGCTACGTTAAAGAGGGGCTGCGTGCGGTGGGGCGCCGGCAACGCCGGCGCCCCGCCAGACGGCGGCAGCGACTCGCCTGCGGGCCCCGCAGCGGCGGTGGAGGGGCGAGGGGGTGGACCGCCATCGTGGCGGCACACCGCGGGCACGAGAGAGCGCTGGCGCAGAGCAAGCCACGGGGGCACCGCGGCCTTGTCGTGCGCACAGTCCGACCGCTTTGCGCCGTCGCACACCCTGCCGATCGCCTTCCTCTCTCCACAAGTCCGCGTGCTTGCCTGGTCGGCGCGTGCGGGCGCGGCCGCGTCGTCGCTGCGGCACCCGTCCTCGGTCGCCGCAACAACGGTGCTTGGCGACGGCGGCGATTCGCCAAAGATCAAGTCGCACAGCCCCGCCGCACCGATCTGCGTGACGAGGGGGAAGTAGAGGCGGATGTCCATGTCGGCGGTGATGGGCACCTCGCACTGCCACAGCACGCTGCCCGAGTCCATCATCTTCTGCTCCGGCTTCATCTGGATGATGCTCACCCCGCCGACGCTCTCGTTGTGGCGCAGGGCGCTGAAGATGGGGCTCGCGCCGCGGTACCGCGGAAGCAGGGACGGGTGCATGTTGATGACGGGTGGCAGCACGCGCAGGAGACGCTGCGGCAGAAAGTAGCGGAAGGACACAACGACGGTGAGGTCGTAGTCCGACAGCGGGCGTCCCTGCGCGGCCCACGTGTGCGCCGTAGAAGAGCTCGATGGCGAGGCGGCGCTGCCGTCTTGGTCAGGGGCCGGCGCGTCATGTGCAACCGGTGGTGCGCCTTGATGGGTGCGGCGGACGTGCTGCTCGCTCGCGTCTTTCGCGGGTGCTGCTGCTGCGGCTTTGCTGCTGGCCAACATCTCCTTCAGAAGGGCGCTGCGGGTCAGCGACTTGGGGTCGTCCACAGGGATGATGGGCAGACCGTGTTCGACGCAGTAGCGCGCGACAGGGTACTGCCGCGTGAACTTCCTTGCGACCCCCTCCGGCGTGATGCCACGCGGCAAGGCGGGGCAGACCACCGTGATGTGGTCTCGGACAAACGCCTCCACTTCGGCGTCCAGCGCAGCCTGCCTTGCGTCCTGCGCAGCGGCATCAGGCGTGCACGGCGGGGTCGGGGTGCGCCAGTGTGCTGCGCCACCCGCTGACCCAGTGGCATGTGACGACGACGCCTCTGCTGACTTGACGCACCGCAGTGCCTCCCGCACGATGCACCGCATGCGAGCGTGCAGCGCCTCCAGTGCCGCCACCGACACCACGTCGCCGCCGAAGACGAGGAGGCGCGGCACACGCACGCAGGTGGGGTGCGGCGCCGCCCGCGGCGCCTCGCGAACGCGCAGCAAGGCCGCCGGCACCTGGCTCGTCGGTGAGGGCGACTGGGAGAAGTGGGCTGCGTTGCCAGCAGCCGACAAGTGGGGCGACGTCCCTCGTGCGCCGTGCATTCCGTGAGTGGTGGCATTCTCTGAGGAGCTAAGGGAGGAAGAGGGCGCCGCAGGTGGGTGCGCAGCGAAGGCGAGCGGGATGGCAGTGTAGCGGCGGGTGGCTGTGGCCGGCACCACCGCGACGAGCGCCGTGCGCACCCGCCTCGTGCGCAGCACAGCTGCTCGGCTGCCACAGCGCCACACCCGCGGCCAGGCATCGACTGCCGCCGCTCCGACTGTCACGGAGCGGCACGCAGCAGCCTGCATTGCGTTCCTTTTTTTTTTTTAGAGGCGGCGGTGTGTTGCGTCTGTGAAGATGGCGTTGTCCTACACGGCAACGACAGAAGGAAAACAAAAACGGAAGTTGACGAGGACGAGAAATGTGGAGCGGACAGCGGAGGAAGCGGGGGTCCTTCCGATACAGTACGCACTGGGCTGGGGTGGCACTGGGCCTCGGGAGTACCCAGACCAACCAGCGACGCTCTGCGCAAAGACCAGCCCGAACGAGGGCAGCAGAGACAGAAAACAAAACAACAACAACAACAACGTAAGCTATACTAGCAGCGCAGCGCGAGTCGTACGGGCATCTACATAATTGCCGTCACCTTGCTTCTCTCGTCACCGGTGCGACGCCACCGCGGTGGCGTAGGAGGCAGAGTGTGGTGATGTGGTGCGTAGCGGCAGTGCGCACCGAGCGAGCGGGGTAGCACGTCGACGAGGCGGTCGCCTTGTTGCGAGCCACTGTGGCAGCGGCGGATAGCGTGACGGAGAAGTGACAAAACGTCAATGGTCACGTGAAACACGAAAACCCCCCACACACACACGCACACGTGTATGCGAGATAAGCGGAAGTGAGTGTCAGAAGAGGGAGAGAGAGGAGGGAGGGCAAGTTTGATAGAAGGCGAAAACTCGCGCGATCATGAAAGCAAACGTTGGAGGCGAGCAGCGCCGTGTGCCACCTCCACATCCGCCAAGACTGTCGCTGCCGCTGTCGCTTCTTGCCAAGCAAGTCATCTTCTTGAGAGAAGCACGCGTTGGATCTCGATCCATGCCCCGCTCCCTCCACTTCTCCCTCCCCTTGCCCTTGCTCTTGTCTTACCCCACTCCGCGGTCGGAATTGTGAAGCGTGACGAGGAACGAGGAAAGGGTCAGTGGGGATAAAGAACCTACGTGAGCAGTTTGGCTGTACGGGTGGCACAGATGCACACGATGCGTTTTCACGGTCACCGCAGATTGCGCGTCTGTCGCCCCCCCCCCTCCTCTACGCGAGGTGCTTCACTTGTTTTTTTTTCGTGTGTGTGTCTTGGCTTTATTCTTCACTGAACACAGTCTCACATCGAGCATCCGCCACGGGGGAACATAAAGACGAAGAGCCGAGGCGGTGGCAGAGGTAGTGGGAAGGGAGGAGGGAAGAGAGGGGAGTTGCCTTATCACGTCGGAGCAGTAAGACGGGGGAGGGGGGGGGGGGCGATGAGGGGACGACGGAGCCGAGGTGCGAGAGGCCGTCATCGCCGCTCGGCCGTAAACAGGGACAGACGTTCAGGGGGTGGGGGCTGGGGATGAGGACGCGAAGAGGGATGAGGCAGAACACAAGAAGATGAAGGACAGCGTTCACGTGTTTTCTGGTACTCAGCTCTCCTTGTTACGTTTCTTTTGTTTTGTTTGTGTGTATCGGCTCGCTTCCTCGCGCACGGTTCTCTGTGCATCGCGCCCTCTGTCCGAACATTTGCTTCGGCACGCAAGCGTATGCGTCACCGCATACATGCAGAGGCGAAGACCGCTTTCTCTCTTCCAGCCCCCCCCCACCTCCAAAAAAGTGATTCCTTCCGCTTATCGTACAATCGAGAAGCTATGTCCACTTGGTTTGGCTGGTTCTGCACCACATCAACCGTTCCTCGGCCGCACGCCCCGCTCCCATCATTCAACAACTGGCGCTGCGCATGCCGCGGAGGGGGGTGGGGGACGGGCAACCACAAGAGCAACTCGCTCTTGTAGCGCACTGCCGCCAGACACACGTTGCGCGCGAGGTGCAAAGAGCTGGGGAGCGGGGGGTTGAGAGCATCGGCGTATGAGGAATAGAAGGAAAGGGCGCGTGTGTGCCGGTGGGCGCCTCCACAAGACGGAAAAAACGAACACGAGAGAAGAGGGGAGAGGAGGGGGAGAGCGACTTGGCGTTGATCGAGGGAAGCCCGCGAGAACGACCATAAAAGGTAAAGCAAGCAAACAAACCGAAAAGAAGAGAGAGCAGACATCTACACACACACACACACGCGCGCGCGCACACACACACAGAGACCGACAGACACGAAGACAGAAAAGGAGGAGATAACGAGAAGAAGGGGGGTAGGGAGTACTCGTTCACAGGCGCGTGCCAAGCCCTGATGGCGCGAAAGCCGAGCGGGGACGAAGAGAAGGAGAGGGAGGACGAGGAGGAGGGGGGGGTATGAGAGACGGCGGGAGAGGGGGGAAGACAGAGAAGAGACGGAGGAAACAAAAAAAAGCGTGCAGAACAAAAAGGAGAAAAGAGCACGCACCTACCGTAATAGTGAGACAGGTACACACAGCACAACAACACAAAGCAAGCTTGAAACGGCGCGGAGACGCGTGCGCACACCACATGGACAGGCGGTCCCTGAAACACATACAGACACACACACACACGAGCAAAGCAAAAAAAAAGTGAACGGTTTTCACGTAGCAAGGCAGAGGCCAAGATGAGGAAAAGTGGGGGGGAGGAGGGCGCGGCTGAGAAAACGGGGGGTGGGAGCACGGGAAGTTGGTAGGGGTGAAGTTACACCCGAGGACTATGAAGGCGAAATGCGTGAGTGTGGAGAAGCGAGGCGGGAGGGTTGAAGCAGCCGCTGTACGGCATCCACGACGTAACACGATGTCGTGCCTTTTTCTTCGCCTTCGCCTCAGCTCTCTGTTTCCCTTTCTCTGTTTGTCTTGCTGCTTCGCGGCGAAGGTGTGTGCCGGCAACGATGGGTGCGCGCGTGGGCAACAAGGGTCGGACGAGAGCAAGCACACGAACGACACATGGCCCGAGGCCCTTGCGCGGCTGCCAGGGCCACTGCCTTACGCTGCGTTTGTTCTCCTTCCGTCACTGCCTCCCGCCTCCCGTTGACGTTGTTTCCGTGTGAGCCTTTTTCATGTTTGCGGAGGGGGGAGCGTGGGGGCTAGTGAGCGGCGCTAGTGAAAGTGACCGCCACACGCCACCCCCAGACACCTCCTCACAGACGCGTGGCTCGCTTGAAGAGCTCCAGCGTTGCCGCGGAAAGGGGAAAGAAAGCAGAAACGAGAACAGCTACACAAGACGCTTCAAAATGAGAAAAGGGGGCGAGGTGGAAAGGAAAAGGCAGACTTGAAAAGCCTTGCACAGGCTCCCAGTCGTCCTCGTCATACCACAGTGCAGACTATACCCTATCAGCGGAAGAGGCGTCGCACTACACGCAGCTCCTGGCCCTTCACGTTTATGGAAGCACAGACGCAGTGCGAACAGCAACAAAAAAAGAGAAAACTGCGAGCGCCGAACACGAACGGC
>JASAOO010002968.1:0-15402 GCA_030849075.1 Zelonia costaricensis | reverse complement strand
CGCTGCTGAGTGCGACGGTGCTGAACGCGGTGCGGCGGTCGCCTCGCGGCGCGGAAGTGCTGCGTAACGAGGAGGCGGACTGGCCGCTGCCGGACTGGAAGACGGTGATGGCGCAGAGCACACGGACGACGCAGAAAGGAGACTCAAGTATCGGTCTGTCGCTGGCGGAGTGAGCGCTGTTTCGATGCTCCGCTTGGTTCAGCGCGCACGGCGGTGGCCTGCGTGACGCCTACAAAAAAAGAGGGTCCCTGAAGGCAGGATGTGTGACGTCAGGCTGTGGGCTCAGTGATGGAAGCGTCTCGTAGCCCGTCGAGGGCCACCTCTTCAGTTTTATCTTTGCTTGTTGTTGTTGGTTGTTTCCCACTCTTCTGGCGGTATCGTAATATCCGTAGCTGACGCTCTTTTTGTTCTTTCTTATCGGCGCCTTCAGATCCTCTTGTGTCACTGCTTTGCTTTCCCGAGTAACATCCCACACTGTGGCGTTCTACTACGCGCTACGGAGGGACGGTCGCCTGGCGCTGGGATAGTGAAGGCGACGATGAGTAGCCGTTGCCAGTCTTCTCCTGAACTGGCTGGCCTCCTAATGCGCCTCCTTTCTCTCGTAACTCCTCACCTGCTTCTTCTCTTCGACCCCTCTCGCCCCACGACAGCCGTTGCCACACCTGCAGCCTCACAGGCGCGCAGTGCCACCACGTCCGTGCCGCTCTTCTTGTGCCACCCGCAGACCCGAAAAGAAAGCAAAAAAAGAAAAAGAAGCCAGACGTGTGGAACGAGAACGGCGGCAAACAGATCGATGGAGAGCGTACCGCAGTTTTCCTGATCTTCTGTTCCCCCATTCGCGTGCTCCAGTGACTTCTTTTACGCTACAACTCTCTCTCCCTTGACGTTCTTTTCGCATATCAAGCGAGACCACGTCGCCACGCAATGAAGAGTCAACTCCCACGCCAGAGAAGTGCGACCATGCGCAGCGGCGTTGAGCTACGCCGAGCCCGCCTCCATCGCACTCGACGCACATGAGTGAAGCGCCGCTTCAGTTTCGCTTGCTGCAACCGGTTTGTGTCTGCGTACGCTCACGGTTTTGCAGGGAATGGATGTTCCCGGTGTGGATATGCTCGTTTCCAGCCGTCGCATGCACCACACACGTGGCAGGACCAGTGACGCGTCTCGCGCGCCCTCCCTCCCTCCCTCCCTCACTTATCCCCGACGTCTGTTGCCCCATCCGCGCCTTGGCCGCATGTGTTCGTCTAATGCATTCCTCTTCGCCTCTTCTGTCTCTTTCTCTGTTGTTGTTGTTGTTGTTGTTGCTTGCCCTCGCTGTCACCAGGTGACTCACCTGCCACTGCGCACCACCTCACTGCGAGCACTCCGCTTCACACTCGTGAGTGCAGAGCCCGGGCTCACTCTTTCTCTCTCTCTGCGCGCCGGGACACTTTGCGCTTGTGTGTTGTGTGCTCCGCTGCTTCCCGTCGTCCCTGGAAGAAGCTGCCTCTGCCCCCCTTCCTACCCCTCCTTTCCACGATCTCGAACGTCGCTGAGGCTTCTTCTGCCTTTCTGGCCTATCTGCTCGACTTATGTAGTTGCTTGCGCACCCTTCCCACGCACTCTAGCACACACACACACACTCGGACGCATCCCACCCACCCACCCACCCACCCACATATACACGCATCGGTTCCTTCTCTATATACGCACACAGCTGTGCCCGTTTTCTTTGTTCCCCCTCCCCTCCCCATTGCCCCTCTTGCGTCATGTCTAACGCTCCGCCCTCCCACGTCGCCGAGCTGCAGCGCGTGCACGGCTTTCTGCTGGAGAGTAGTGCATACCGGCGCAGCACCACTCGCGCCCCGCAGCTTCTCGCCGCACTCGGCAGGGACGTGTGTGCCGTTGTGCTGAGCTTCACCACCGGCGCGGCGCACCTGACGCTGGCAACCGTGTCGCCGCGCATGCGTCTCTACGCGGAGGCCATGCTGCCGTGCTACAGCAAGCATAATCCGAAGTTGTGCCTGAGCGGGGCCGGGCTTGCACTCGAGGTGTACTGCTCCGACTACCGCTTCGCCCCCCTCCAGCCGGTGGACACGATTGCGTGGTGGCTCACGCGCTGCCGCATCCCCCTCACCGCGCAGAGCACCGCGGCGCTGAAGGAGATTGCGGCGGCGCCGGACGCGGTGCGTGACCTGCTGCAGTCGGTGCACCTTTCTAAAGGCGATGCGGAGGTCGGGGTGCCCGGGGCGGTGCTGTGGGGCGTACACGAGATTTACGCCGCGGGGGCGCACCTGCTCGTGCGCTGGACAGACCCACGGCGACTCACCAGCGTGCGCCGCGTGCGCTTTTATGGGGCCGCCGCGGCAGACGTGCTCTTTCTGCGGCAGGTGCCGCACATCACGGAGCTGTACTTTGGTGGACTGCTGGCGACACAGCTGGAGATGAGCAGGTTTGCCACCGCCGTGCACCTGGAAATGCTCACCGTGCACGGGGAGCAGCTCCGGGCGATCAGCGAATTGCACGCGTGTGTGTCGCTGGTGCTGCTCGATGTCTCCTACTGCCCGTCGGTGACGACACTCACGCCTGTACTTGAGGCGCCGTGGGTGCGGGCCGTCATCGCGCGGCGCACCGGCGTGCGTAGCGTCGGGGGCTTCAGCAAGCTCATTATGCTGGAGAGCCTCGACCTCACCCAGTGCCGCCGCCTCAGCAGCGTGGCCGGTGTTGCCGGGGCGCGCCGCCTGCGCCACTTGAACCTCCGCGGCAGCGCGGTGAGCGACATCGCCGGGCTCGACACGTGCACCGCGCTGCAGACGGTCGACGTGACTGGGTGCAGCGCACTGCGGTCGCTCGCGCCGCTGGGCGGTGCGCCATCCCTGCGCTTTATCTGCGCGGACAAGTCCGGTGTGGAGGACATCGCGGGGCTGCACCGCTGCGGCAGCCTGGAGACGGTGTCCTTCAGCCTCTGTCACGGCTTACACAGCCTCTCCGCCCTCGCCGGGGCGCCGCGGCTACGCACCATACTCATGCGCTCCACCCCACTGTCGGATCTCGAACGTCTGCACACCTGCCCCGCGCTGGAGTTCGTGGATTTTTGCTGCAGCCCGATGCTGCAGCGCCTCAGCGCCCTCAACGGGGCGCCGTGTCTGCGGCACATTGTCGTGGCGGAGAGCGGCGTGCGGGGGATGGAGGGGCTCGAGCGGTGTGCAGCACTGCGCAGCGTTGACTTGGGCCGGGGTCGCGTCTGGCAGCAGGGCGGCGCAACGGACGGCGGGTGGCGGCTGCGAGCCGAGGGCCCCGCCAAGCTGCCGTCCACGTGCGTACTGCCGCGCGTTGGGGACACCCTCACCATGGAGGATGCCTCGGCCAGTGCTGTGGCCGCGCTGCACGGGTGGGACTGCGCCGCCTGCCTCTCCGCCTCCTCGGCTCGCCCCGCGGGCTCCTGACGGCGAATGCGCCGCCCATGTGGCGGTGTGGGGGAAGGGAAGGCGCGGGGGGGGGGGGGGAATGGTCGAAGAGAGGTGCGACGTCAAGATCAAACCGTGGGTCGACAGGTGCGCGCCGCGACGACACAGACACGCACGCGCGCACACACACACACGCCCAGGCGCGCATCCGTGCCGACCTCTGTGTGTAACCCCTCACCACTTCCCCCTCCCCCACCCGCACACACAAAAAAAAAAATAGAGGAGATGACGAAAAAAGGTCGTACGCACGTAAACGCATCGCTTGTGACGTCGTCCCACATCTCTCCCGTGCCGTGCCACGGTGCGGGGTACAGCTGCTCTTTCCCTGCTTCTTCTTTTTTGGTTTGATTGTGTTCTTGTGCGCACTGTCGTCGTCGATCCTGCACGTGTGCTTGTCACGGCGGCGCGCGTGGGATGCCCCCCCCCCTTTGTGTGTGTGTGTGTGAGAGAGAGGGTGGGAGAGGCAGCGGGAGAGCGTCTGCACCTTTGATGTGCATGTGTACAGGGGAACGCGTTGACAGCGCTCGCGCTTTCCCTTTCATGTGTGTGTTTCTCCCGGTCATCTCGCCGAGTGTGTGTGTGTGTGTGTGTGTGTCTGCATCTGAGCATCTGTGCGCGTGCGGTCGGTGGGTTTGCTAACGCCATGAACGCGTGAGATGCACGTCTACGACCTTTTCACTGGCGTCTTGTCTGCAAGGTGGGCCCGGTAACCTTGAGGGGTGGGCGTCATTCAGACTGCATATGTCACAGTGCTCACTAGCACAGCCACGGCGAGACACACACACACACACACACGCACATGCATACACAAGCGCGCGCACCTCTGTACGTACGCACAGAGACCAGCGGTCTTTTCTCCTTTCACACGGGTGCTTGCTTCTTCTTTTGTCTGTGCGTGGCTGGAGTATACGCCGAGTGGGGGGAGGGGGAGGGGAGAGGCACGCGGTGGGGGTGCGGCACGTGGCTCCGTTCCCCACCCCTCCTCCTCTGCGTCGCTGCTCAGTCGAGGTCTGCCCAGCAGGTGCGCCGCCCCCCCCCCCCTCCCTCCCTCCACTCTCCTCTGCTGCGTGCCCCTCCCCGCCTTCCCCCGCCCTGGAATCGACGGCTTCATGAAAACGTGTGGAACAGGCGACGATGCTGCAACGTCCCACACTCGTACCGACGCGTCCATCAGAAACGGCTACAGCCAACCGCGGCGCAGTGCCGCAGGCGTGCGTGCAAGCACACCAGCAACCATCCCTCTCTTCGCGTAGTGCTGTCACATGTGGAGCTGCGCGGAGGCCCCCGGCCTCGCCTCCCTCAATTCTACACGCGACCGAGCGACGCAGCCGCATGCTGGCGCTGCCAAGGAGCCGCACAATTAAAAAAAGCAAATGAGGAAGGAAGGGAAGGGCCTCCGCTTGTACTGAGATGCAGTTGAAAACGGGCCCTGAACTGAATGCTGCTCCCTCGCACGCGCGCCGTGTGCGCTTTGCCTGCCTTGACAGTGACCGCCAGCGCAGTGAGGCACAGCCACCGCTATCACAGGGGTCAACGCGGTACACTCGCCGGGTGACTTTCACCTCGGCCTTGTCGAGCACACACACATACACACACACATACACATACACATACGCACAAGTTTTGCAAGCTGACGGCGCTGGTGTGTGCGCTTGCGTTTTTTTATTCAACACCGCACGCCGTCGTGGTCCTCGTGCTGACGTCGAGGTAGAGCTTGCGCGGTGCCTTTTCTGCGCCTGTTCCGCTCGCCGTGTACCCCGCGTCCCTCCTCTGCACGCGCGTGTGAGGCTGCGTCGAGTACGGTGCTCCATTTGACAAACACACAAACATATGGAAGGCATCCACGCGAGCACACGCACGCTCGAGATGAACTACATCACGTCGCTGCTGCAGCACATCCACAGCGGCCTGCTGGCCCGTGACGCGTACGTGAGTGACGCTGCGCGAGCGCCGCGGCTGCTCGCCACTCTCTCGGGCGATGCGCTGGCGCAGGTGCTCAGCTTCATCCCGAGTCGGCCCAGCCTCGCCGTCGCCGCCGCCGCGCCACGCGCGCGTTTGTTCACGGAGCTCCGCCGGGGCTGGGACTACCGCGTGCAGCTCTTCGTGGACACCTCCAGCGACGTGGTGCGCCATGCCCTCAACTCCGAGTACGCCCACGGCAACTTCCGCAACGTCTTTGACCTCGCGGCGTGGTGGCTGGAGAAGTGCGGGCTACCACTGAAGGTCTACGGTGCTGTGGCAGCCAGCACCGTCCTCGGCGCTGACGCACGCGTGTGTCGCCGGCTGGACGCGGTGCAGCTGGAGGACAGCCCGCACGCTGTGCCCAACTTCGGCGCCGCTGCGGTGGCGCAACTGCAGGAGCTGTGCGCGCACGAACGGTACGGGATGCTGCGGCACGCGCCGCCCTCGCTTCTCACGCGGCTCCGCGTCGTCGCCCTCCACGACTGCAGCGACGCCGTCTTCGAGCTCTGCCGCGCGCTTCCGGCTCTCACACACTTGACTTTAATTGGGCTGCGCCGCCAGCGGGTGTGCTTACGCGAGTTTGTCGCCGTCGCACAGCTGCAGCACGTATACGTGGGGAACTCGGAGGTGCAGGCCATCACAGGTTTCGAGCGGTGCGTGTCGCTTGTAGAGGTGAAGTTGCGTGGCTGTCTGCAGCTACAGAGCCTGGCGCCGCTTGCCGAGGCTCCGCGGCTGCGCTGCATCCACGCGTCGTGGAGTGGGGTGCGCGTGCTGGACGGCCTTGGCGGCTGCGAGACGCTCGAGTACATCGACCTGACGGAGTGCCGGCGGCTCGAGAGCCTCGCCGCTCTTGCCGGTGCACCGCGGCTGCACACGATCAACGCCACATCAAGCGGCGTGCGCTGGCTCGGAGGCCTGAGCAAGTGCCCGCGCCTGACGAACCTCACCCTGGCCAGCGCGCGGCAAGTGGAGGACCTCGCACCGCTGGCCAACGCGCCGTACCTGCGCAGCATCGATGCGCGGCGCAGCGGGGTGCGCGGCATCGACGGCCTCAACACCTGCCCGGCGTTGGAGTGCGTCGACCTCAGCGAGTGCGCGGGTCTGCGCAGCGTCGCCTCCCTCGCGGGTGCCCCGAGGCTGCAGCGGGTGTGGGTCTCGTCCAATGTGTGTGACTGCGACGTTGTCGCCCTCGCCAACGTCGCAGTTGTAGTGTGCGTCCGCGGCTGACGGCTCAGGCGATGCTGCGTGTATGAAAGATGAAGGGTTGAGTGACGGGTATCCCGGCATGTCCGCCACCCCGTGGGCTATTTAACTCCCCTTCGTCGCAGAAGTTCAACACGTGAGTAGCGCGCGGCGAAGCATGCAATCGCACACGAGGCGGGCATGCGAAGCGGGTTGCGCCGCCCTGGCCTTCGCCTCGCGGTAGACTTCTCCAGTTCCGCCATGGGCTCCCAACTGTCCCGCGTGTTTTTCGGTTGTTTGTTTTTTTGGTTTCTTTCCATTGCCGTCGTCGTGGCCCGCTAGGTGCGATGCGTACGACCCACACTTCCCCAACCGCGCGACTCGCGCCCTCCGTGGCCCCGCTACTGTGGCCCGTCTTCTCCTTTTCTACGCTTGTGTCCCTTCATTCAACTACGTTCAACTTGACGTGCACTGACGTGTGTGTGTGTGTGTGGAGTGTCGGTGTGCGGATGCTGTGCTCGGCTGCTACTTCAACCTCTTCTGGCGTCTCACTCGTCGATGTAAACCTGCGTGGTGATGCGACAGAAGGCCTGTGGCGCCTGGTGAAGCTGTCAGCCGACGGTGGTGAATGACCGCTGGCGCCGTGATGAAGTGTCCCTCACGTGCTTTCTTCGTGGCCAACTCGGGACCGCCATGCCCCTTTCCGCGACCTCCCACAACTCCGGGTGTGCATTCACATCTCACATGTGCGACACGCCAACATATCACGTGTCCGTGTGGCTCAATGGAAGAGCATCTGACTACGGATCAGAGGGTTGCAGGTTCGAATCCTGTCACGGATGACTTTTTTTCCCGGCCCGCGGCGGCAGCAATGGGGGCCCCCCGCCGCCCACGAGCCCGGCGCCGGCCTGTGCCAAACGATGCCTCCGCGGACCCCCCCCCCCACGTGCGTGCGGCGGGCGGAGCCGTGCAGAGGCAACAACCACGGCCCACATCACTCCCTCTTGTCGCCTGACTTCCTCCTCCGCCTCAGCTCATCGCGCCACCCCGCTGCTCCCCTCCACACCAGTGCCGCACCATATCAGCTCGCGCCCTCACGCGCTTCTCCCTGGATACACGCACACGTGGGGTGCCCAACAGTCTTTTCCCCCTTCCCCCTATACACAACCACACACATACACACACACAGGAACCTGAGCTCAACCCGCTCTGTCCCCTCTCCGCCCCATGCCGCCCCTCCACCGCTGTCTGCACGTGTGCGGCGCGGCCTCCGCGCTGGCTGCACTGCTGGTGCTGGTGCTGGTGCTGCTGCTCAGCGCCGCCGCGCCGCCGGTGGGTGCGCAGGGCGCCTCAGACGCGGCCCCCGCATCGCCAGGCGCCTCCTCCGTGCCCGCCCTGTACACGGCGGCGCAGCGGGTGAACACGCGGCGCTTCCTGATGGCGTTTGCAGGACCCGACTCCCCGCTGCACGGCGTGTGGGGCAGCGGCGACTTCTGCGACTGGCCGCTGATCACGTGCGCGGTGGGCGGCGTGTCGATTCGGGGAGGCGATTACGTGGGTCCGCTCGTCGCGACGGTGCCGCTGCCGGAGGTGCCGGCTGACGTGGACGCAGCAGAGGTGGTGCTGACGGATCTCTCTTCGCCAGTGCGCTGCACGCGGTGGGCCTTCGGCGGCACGCTGCCGGCGAGCTGGGGTCGGCTGCCGCGCCTGCGCGTGCTTCACGTCGACTCTGGCGCGCTGAGCGGCACGCTGCCCCCGGAGTGGAGTCAGATGCGCGCGCTGGAGAGCCTGACGCTGGCTTTCAGATGCTACTGGGCAGATTTCGACGCGCTGTCGGGCACGCTGCCGGCGGCGTGGGGCTCCCTGGCGTCGTTGCGCGCGTTGAACCTGCGCAGGAACCACCTTCGCGGGACGCTTCCTGCTGCGTGGGCGTCATTGTCGCCATCGGTCTCCGTGCAGCTGCGCGAGAACGCGTTCAGCGGTGGCGTCCCTGTGGCGTGGCGCGAGAGGGGCTTTGCGGTCGACGTGGAGGTGCCGTGGGAGGACGGCGGGCATGCGGCCGGCGCTTCCGACGACCGCACAGCACCTCATTGGGCGGCGCGGTGGGCCGCCGGCGCGTACCTCGCCGCAGCGGTGTTCGCGTTTCTCGTGTGCCGTCGTCACGGCTGGCTCCGGCGTGCGCCTCACGTGCCGGCTCGGCTGGCCAACGAGGAGACGCGCGACGCCGGTGTGTGCGATGCAGCCGTGCCGCCGTCAAAGGCAGCTGAGTGGGAGGGCCTCGCGGAGGACCAGTGAGTCCCCCCTCCCCCTCCCCCTCTCTGCCACCTCGTCTCGCCCGCTTTTGCCCGCTCTGCGCCACGGCAGCGGCAGGTCGGAACCGTGGCGTACCAGTCCGCAGTGCGCGCTCGTGCTCGTGCACCGCGATGCTGCTCTGCAGGCGCCGCATTTCCTCTCCCTCTTCGTTCGTTGGTCGCTGCGCTCGACGGCTTCCGCAGCGGCTCCGTGCGCGTGAGCTGGGCTTGACGTCCCTTCCCGACTCTCCGTGTTCGCAGAGGGCCGGCGTCCACGGCGCGTCCGTCTCTGTGTCCCCCAACGAACTGGTCACCCTCGCCTGCACCTCTTTCCACGCCTCCACCTGCCGAACCCCCTCCCGCTCCCCTCCCCTCACGTTTGATGTTGGCCCGGCTTTGCCGTCTTCTCCGGTGCGGCTTTGTGTGGTGGCTGAGGGGGTCGTGCCACGGGTTGGGGAGGGGGCGACGGCACGGGCGTAGCGCGGTGTCCAAGAAAGGCCGGACGGGACCACACGCGCATTCGCCAGGCCCTCGGTCTCCGGCGCAGGAGCGTGCGTTGTGCGCCCCACTTGCGTGTTTCCCTTTTGTGGCTTCGCTGCGGGCTGCATGGGTTTTTCTTTTTCTCTGTTGTTCTCTGTGTGTGGATGTGCGGCTGATGCGTGCCTCTCCTGTAGTACAGCGAGGCAGGTGGGCATTTCTGGTGCAGGGGAGGAGCGCGTGTGCACCCCCACCCCTCCCCTCGGTCACGCGGGAAGCTTGTACGCTGGTCGGCACTGGAGAGGTAGGCTGCAGCCTCCGCTTCGCGCTTCCCTCCCCCTTCTCAGCACATACATGCAAACGTTGACGCGCGGTGTATTCAACACCGTCCCCCGAGCACCTCGCAATTGTTTTCATTGCTCCCTTCGATTGTTTTCTGCTTCGTGTTGCCCGGCTTAGTTTTCCTTCTTATTCTGCGACTGAGGTATCTCGCTTTCACCGCTGCCCGTTGCAGCGATCAAACGCTTGATCTGCGCTGCAGTCGCGCTCCGACGCTCCCGAATTCACAGCGCCCCTCACACGCCCCCCCCCCCCCGTCACGGGAGCGGCATCAGACTCTGTGGCCCACCACAGCCCTTCTCCCTCCCTCCTCCGCGTTCACACCTGAGTTTCCCTCGCTTCGTGTGCCCCTCAGTGTTGCTTTTCGCCTTCTTCTCGACTTCATCGGCTCACCGGCTCCGATGCGGCCGCAGTTGTCCCGGCTTGTTTGCAATGCCGCGTGTTTTCTTGCCACTGCACGACCGCACAGTATATAGGCGCGCAGATGGCCGTGGGTTTAGCTTATGTAAGCACCGACGACACCGAATTACTTTCTATGTAGGGGTGTGTGTCTTGTGTGGGCACCCCGTGGATACCCGTTTCCGTTCTCCAGTCTTTGGCGGCTCTGCGGGCCCCGCCTCCATGTCGAGTCCACTGCCGACAGGAGCCTTGCTGGTGGGCCGGGCGGAGGGGTCGCTCACCTGGTATTCGCGGCACCTCCTTCGCTGCCGCGTGCAACCCGCGCCTGGGAACTCCACCATCGTCGCTACGACTTCGCAAGGAGCAGCTCTGCTCACGTAAAGGAAGGACGCGAACACCGTGTTGTCGCCGATGGTAGCGTCTCCCACAGTGGCGGACTCTTGGGAATGCCGCGCTGTGGCGCATGCCGCCAACCGCACTCAACCCCCGCGAAGGATGCGTGCGGTGTGCGCCAAGGCACGTCTGAGAGACAGCCGATGCGCACCACCTCTCTCTTCACTCTCTCCTCTCGTCATCTTTCACGACTTCCTGCACTGCAACGGCTCCGCGCCGCAATCACCACGACGCGGCCCCGCAACGATCACTCGCGCTTCACATCTCCCCTTCACAGATCATCTTCTCTCTTTCCGTTGCTCACGCCTGCTCGCGACGCGGCACTTAGGGCACCTCAACTCCGACCCTGCTTTCCCCTCGCGCTGTCCTGGTCCTGCTCACCATTCGAGTGCGTGTGTGTGTGTCTCTCTCTGTGTTTGTGTGTGTGTATGCGAACCTTGTTTTCTTGTTTCTCGTTTCTCTTGTTGATTGTCGGTTACTCTTTATTGTCCTATTGCGCCTTCTTCTTCTCGTGGCCGTTGACGCCGCACACCACACGCTGCTGCGTTCTCGACCGCGACGGCTCACTCGCGTAGAGACGCTCTCCGTTTTGCCTTTTTTTTCTTCTTGTGCGGTGGCCTTACGATCACCTACCAAAGCCGACTTCTTTGTTGCGTGTTCTACCGGCCCCATGTGGAAGGCCGCTTCACGAATGCTGTGTCACGGGAGGGTGACGGCACTTTGCCACCTTCGTGCGGTCCTCACCGTGAGCCTCGTGCTGTGCGCCGTGGCGCTGGTCCTTCTGCTGAGCACACTGCCACCGCCGTGTGTCTTGCATGGCCAGCCGCGGGTCCGCGAGCCGGAGATCCCGTACTCGTCCGGAGCCTCGGTGTACTGGAAGAGGGCCACGTATGTGGCCCCACTGCCCCGCGGCCGCTTCTTTGCGAGCGTGGAGAATGCCGCCGAGGCCGCCGCGAACCGGCTGCCGCCACCGCCGCCGCAGCTCCCACCCGGCGTTGAAACCCGCGCGCAGCGGCAGGAGGCGCTGGAGGAGGAGATTCACAAGTACCTCGCCGCGCACGGCATCCACCGCGAGCGGCGCACCCGCGTGCGGTTCATGGTCGTCGGCAACTTTGTGGGCTTCCAGCTGTGCGCCGCGCTCGGGGCGGCGGCGCTGGCGGGCTACAGCATTCCCGTGATTGGCTTCGACGCGCCGTACTTCGCTATCGGTCGCTTCTGGAGGTACATCGAGTTTGCCGATCGCGAGGACCTCGATGACGACGACATCATCGTCACGATGGACGGCGACATCATCTGGAGCGGCGCTGACTTTCTGCCCTTCCTCAGCAAGTTCGCCCGCTTCTCGCCCGAGAAGGAGGCCGACCTCGACGTGGCGGCGGTCCGCGCGTGGGAGGACTACGGGGAGAAGAGGGCGCCGCTGTTCATGAGGGAGCTGCAAGCGCAGGCGGAGGCCGCAGGCGGCACAAGCGTGAAGCGACCAGAGCTGCAAATGCCTCCCATCATCACCAACGGGGAGGAGAACTGCTGGTGGGCGCAGCACGCGGAGGGGTTCGTGGACTGCGGGGTCGCCTTCACTGCGATGGACCACCTCATCGAGGTGGCCCGCAACCACGTCTCGAGCTACGACATGAATAGAAGCAACCACTTCATCCCGGAGACCGGCGACGTGCTGCGCGCGGAACTGGCTAAGCTGTTCTCGGGGCAGAATCGGTGGATGATGGACGACCTGCTGCGCCAGCCCAACGCCTCTTCGCCGTACACGGCCAAGGCGAAGCGCGACCCCAACGATCCCCTTTTCTACCAGCCCTTTGTCGTGAATCGGACGAACCCGACGCCAATGCTGAACAGCGGTCTGCAGGTGTCGCGGGTGTGGGCGCTGCGGCGACTTGTAAAGACGATGGGCGTCTACACGGCGATGGAGAAGCCCGTGCCGGAGCAGGGGTGGAGGATGACGCTTGACTGGAAGTGCGACCAGGGGATGATTGGGCAGATCTACTCCCGGTCCCGTCTCTTCGAAGTGGAGCACAACTTGTTGACAGGGCCCCCACTCTCAGCACGGACGCCGCCGGTGCAGCACGACTTGCGCTTCGGGCCGCCGGGGCTCATCGGCATTGACCGGCGCTCAGAGATGGTGGTGATTGTTGGCACGTTGGAGGCTTTCCCGAAACTCTTCCACCACAGCGCTTACCTGAACCGGACTTTCCCTGCGCGAGACGGGTCGGGTGCCAACATCACTGAGGTGCGCCTGGGCAGCAGCGACCCGAAGGAAGGGCGACTCGGGGGCCTTCGCACGACGCGTAACGGCGCCCTCGTCACACCGCCGCTGCTGTGGCGGTCTGCCACGGTGGAGGACCGGTTGAGGGGCTTCGTGAATGAAGTCGAGGACGACCCCGATGTCGTCCGTCCACCGTTCATTCACTACGCCGGCGGAAACAAAGACCGGCGCTTCATCCCGAACCGCCACCTCTACTCCTGGCTGGTCGCCGCGCGCCACGACGGGCGGGCGAAGCGGTCCGTCACTAAGGTGCTGCGCGAGGAGCTCGTCGAGTTGTGGTACGACAGGAACCGCATCTACGTGAACTACACCCGCGTGTGCAATGACATCGTGGAGCCGCCCGCGTGAGAGTGGGGGGGGTGACTCGATGTGCACGTGCGTGCGCGTGTTCTGCAGACGTCATCGCATCGCCGCGCATATAGGGCCTCTGCAAGACGCCCCTTGTTCTGTTGTGGGGGGGGGAGGTGCCCCCGACAATGCCGGCCACCCCAACGCGGCGCCGGGGCCCAGCACCCACAACGTGGGGAAGCCAAGCGCCTGCAACCTGCGTGGTGCGTGTCAGGTTGCGGTCACTTGGTGACCGCGGACAAATACGAGCTGGCGCCGTGCCGGAGGTATTTGCGGAATCGTAAGCGTCCCTACCAGCTCAGTCCGAGTCGCATCAGCGATTGGACGCCCCTACTCTCAAGCTGATTGCTTTTTTTCTTTTGCTACGCTGCGGTGATGTGGAGCTCAACCCAGGACCCGTTCTAAGGTGTTCACAGTGGAATTGCAATGGGCTAGACAAAGGAAAGCGAGTTTGGCTAACCATTTGCTCGGAGAGCTGGCTGTGGACGTGTGCCTGCTCCAAGAGACGCACTTCTCTACTTTCAACACCACTTCTTTTGCACTTCCAGGCTTTCACTCATTTGGGGGGTAGCGAGGGAGTGGACGATCGGTGGCGGAGTATCCATTTTCACCAAGCGAGGTGCACCTCCGTCAGGTACGTTCCGCTGCCCGTTCTGCCTTTTCACCACGACTTCCTACGAGCTGTTTGTGCGCCGCCACATGTTCGTTCACAGCCCGCTGCCGTTGGACACTCCGACCCCGGTTCGGGGTGTGGTTGTCCAGGAATAGGTGCCATGCCCGCGGTGTCTCCGGATGATCGCGGGGACACACCTGGACCGGCACTTGCGCGCGAGCCACCCGGAGCCCCCTCCCGACGGCGACGGGGACGAGGGCTCCCACGAACACCGCGACATGCACATGCGCGACCTACTGGAGGAGCCCGCACGCCGCAGCAGCCGACCAGAGACCGGGCCGAAGATCCAAAAATGCGCACACTGTGGACACCGCCTTTCCACCAAAGAGGGCATGATCTACCACATCCGAACGCAACACCCGTCAGTGAGAGCAGCATTTCATTACCGAGGCCGAAGGCCGAGGTCATCGAATGGCACTCCACCCTCTGTGGCTTTGAGCGTGTGTAACTTGCTGCGGTGCGAGGACGTGACGGGGCGAACAGCCGAAGGAAAGCAACAGGATGAACCGATGTCGGTGTTGGCGCGCGATGTGAACTGAGCCGGTGCGGCGCGAGTCTGCGCGCGGATCCGCTTGTCAATGGTGGTTTGCACTTCCTCTCCTCTCTCCCTCTCTCCCTCTCCTCTCCCTCCATCTCCTACTCCGAACAAACACACCGTCGGTGTGGAACAATGGGTCTGCGCACGCACTGATTGTAGCAGCTACTTTCGGTTTTTCCCGTGTTCTCCATCGCCCGCGAGAGAAGGAAAAGCGCCCACCCACCCACCCTGGTTGTTTTCTGGTGTCCTCGTTGCGTTTGGGGGTTTCGTCTGTTCTTGTGTTTTCCGTCCTGGACTTGTTTTCCTGTTCCTTTTGGCACCTAACTTGCGCACCTTGCTTCTCCGTTCCTTGTTTCATCTCTCTTTNTTCTGCGCTGGCGTGTTTTCGCCTTCTTGACCGGGTGTCTCTGGCCGCGCGCCCTCTTCTACCATTTCTTCCGTGCTTTCTCTGTCTTGTACTCGTTTTTCTCTCTGACCCCTTTTTCGTTTCCTCTCTCACTCTCTCCCTCCACCTTCTTTGTCTCTGGTTTTCTCTCTGTGCTTTGTCTATTGCTGTTCCGCTCCTGGCGCTTGCGCGGCTCTTCCTGGTGGTTCCCGGACGGCTGCTGGCGTGGCCTTTCTGCGTGGAGTATTCAGCCTCCCTATTGCGGTGTGTCCGGTGCCCGGGGTGGGCATGATCCGCCGCCTGGCTCTCTGGCCGGTCCTCCGCCTCTGTGTTTTTTCTCTCTCTGTCACGTTTCCTGTCCCCGTCTCCTGGTTTCATCTCCGGCGGCGCGAGCTGCTGTACGAGTCTCCGTGTTGTGTACCCCTGTTGGTTGGCTTTGCCCTTTTTCTCTTCCTCCTTGCCTTCTGTCTTCTGTACCGGCGCGTGGTGCGCCTCCGGCGTGGCATGCTTGCCTTTTCCCCCCTTCTTGCCGTTGTCGGTCTGTGCCTGTCCTGCTTCCCTGTCGGTTGCGGGGCGCGCTCTCCACCCAGTACCCTTGTCTTTCGACCCTCTTTCTATCTGTGTCTTTGCTCTGTCCTTGTGGATTCCTGTTTTGCTGTGTGTGTTTTCTGTTCTCTTCCTGTTTGTCGGTTTC
>JASAOO010002967.1:0-15364 GCA_030849075.1 Zelonia costaricensis | reverse complement strand
TTGCGTAGGAGAATCCCGCTGATGTACTCGCCGCAGGACGGTTTGGAGGTCTCCCCACTTCGATGTATCTAATCCACCCCCCAAAAAAAAAACGGCGATACGGCGATCTACCGCGATCTCTCCCCCCACCTACCCCCCTCCCCTCCCCTTGACTTACGCACACCCACGCACGCACTGCCACTCCAACGCCCACGCATGAACGCGCGTGTCGGAGAGTCGCCGCGCTGCCTCTTAGCTGGCGTTTTCGGAGTGTCTCGAAGTGGGGATAGGGAGGCGGCGGCACGACGTGCGCTGTGGGACTCGGCGTCGTGGGATGGCCCTGATGCGGATGCGTGCCACGACACCGAGGGTGGTGGGTGGTGCGGTGCCAGGCACGTCGCCACACGGAAACGAAGCCGAGAAGCAAACGAAGAAATCTTCACGCCGAGGGACCCGCGCGGGCACTCTGCGGGCACACTCCTGCGTGTCTTTGTGTGTGGGTGTCGGGGCGTGCGTGGCTGCGCGTGGCAGCGGCGCTTCCGGCCTCTCCCTCTATCTCTCTCCCGCGTCGCGCCGCGGGTTGAGATGGAGGAGACGCACGCACGCGTACCACGTCGCCAGCACACACGTGCTGCGTGCGAGGAGGGAGGTGCGTNCGCGTACCACGTCGCCAGCACACACGTGCTGCGTGCGAGGAGGGAGGTGCGTGCAAATGGACCCGCCCCCCCCCCCCCCCGGCTCCGCCTCCTCCCCGCAGAAACGCGTAGACGCTCGTGCCGCTCGGCTGCCGAGGGCGGATGCGTGTCCCCGACTCTGCCACTGCTTGCCTTCAACCCCCTTCCTCCCTCGTCTGCTCACACCTCGGCGCTGCCGCGTGGGATCCCCCTTCCATATACACACACACACACACACGGCCCCATCCCCGAGTTTGCCTGCCGGTGCCCCCCCCCCTCCGCACTGTACGCTGTAGTGCGTGCTCGCTGCTTCATTTGCCTCCTCCCCACCCTATTGCTGCTGCTTGGGCACCTCGTGAGCTTCTGTTTCCCGCCTGAAGTCTTCGCCACGTGTCCCCCCCCCACTCCTCCCTCCCCACAACCGAACGTACACACACACACACACACCACCGCGTTCGATCCCTTCAGCACCGCACGCGTTCAGCATGAGCGGCGCCAAGGGCCCGTCGGCGAGTCCGCCGCCACAGCAGCAGCCCAGCAGTCCGGTGCACCACGCCGGCATCGCTGGCTTCTCGAGCCCGATCTACCGCGGTGTGCTCAACCACGGTGCCGCGGCGGAGCTGCAGGAGGGGTACCGCATCCTGACGAATGGCCAGAAGGTGAACATCGTCACAGACAAGGACATGTTCAAGGCCGTTCACAACTCGGGTCTCCGCATCACGGAAGAGGAGCTGAACGACCTGCTGCGCGTGGTGCACCAGGACGAGCGCACCCTCGGCCTCGAGTTCGCGGAGTTCATGATGCTCATGACGCAGGAGATCGATGAGCCGTCGATGGAGGAGATGCGCGGCATGTTCCGCGGCCTCGACAAGACCAACTCCGGCACCATCACAAAGAAGCAATTCGCCGAGCTCTTCGTGTCTGCCGGCGAGCACAGCAGCGCCGAGGAGCTGGAGGAG
The DNA here is from genome assembly GCA_030849075.1 of Zelonia costaricensis. NCBI lineage: Eukaryota > Euglenozoa > Kinetoplastea > Trypanosomatida > Trypanosomatidae > Zelonia > Zelonia costaricensis. Next base: position 13,752 of record JASAOO010002967.1, on the reverse strand, counting down.
CTGATGCTGCTCGCAGAGACCTCGGAGGAGTCCGAGGTGGTGGACTACAACCGTCTGATTAACGAGCTGGCCATCCGGTTGAACAAGATGTAGAGGGCGAGAGCTTGACATGGCTGAACCGGAAGGTTGACGTGGCGCAAGGACGCGGAGAGTTGCAGCGCGGCACGTGGGCTGCACGACGAAGGCCGGAGGAGAGAAGGCTGAAGCAGCTTGGTGGTGGGTGTGCCCTTAAGGGCCGCGGCGTGAGCACACACCCACCCACTCACCCAGACCCGGTCGACAACACTAGCACCGGAGAGAAAGGGAGGACCAGTGGGACGCGCAGGCTCAGGACACGCTTCAGATCGAGACTCTGACGCAGTGCCATTGTGTGGATGTCGTCATGTGTGCGTGATCGTGCGTGTGTGTGTGTGTGTGTACGCCGTGACCACCTCGTCACTTCTCTTCATTGCTGTTGCTCCTGTTCTTTCTCTTCACGAGAGAGTCCACCGCTGTCGCGGCTCCGCCCCTCCCCCCCCCCTCTCGCCTCCTCGGCACTTCCCACCGGTCTGGTCGGCTAGCCGCTGCGGCGTCGTTCTCGATTGGGGACTCTTTACCAATTCAGCTCGTGTGGATATCTGCGTATGTGTGCATGTGTGTGTGTGTGTGTGTTTGAGTGGGGCTGATGTTCTGTGTGTGCACGTTGAAGTGCACCTGCTGTATTGAGTTTGATGTCGTCTCCCTTCCTCTCGTGCGTGCGGTGTGCACCGCTCCGTTCCATGGTGCTTTCCCCTGTGCCCTGTGCCCCTCCCCCTATGCGCTGTAGGCGCCGCTCTCCGCAGCGCGCGACACACCACGAAGACGCTGGTAGTCTGGACACACATACACACACACACACACACACGAATCGAAGCTGATCCTCTCACTTGAAGGGCGGCGACGCGCGCCCCGCACCCTCACACACGCGCGCACGCGGTGGCGGTGTGCGCTGGCGCTGCCTCGCACACACGCGCCTGTGCCAAGACGCGCACCAACGCGTGCCGTGGATGTTGGCCGCGTCGACGGCACTTGTCTCGCTCTCCCCCCGCCCGTGTCTTGCGTGCAATGAAAGCGAGTGCACTGCTGCAACTGTGCAACACGGAAGACGGAGCACAACGAGGTCGCTCCTCGACTGCCTCGCGGCACCGCAAACACTGCGCTTGTGTCTACGGCCATGGCGAAGGCCATGTCCGCCTCGTCCGTTCCCTGTCCTATCCTTCACGCCCCCCCCCTCCCCCTCTCCCTCTCTCGCACATCTCTTTCCTCTTCCTCTTCCTCCCCTCCCCGCCCTCGAACGTGGCCTACCGCGTAGAAGAGTGCTGAGTGTCTTCGGAGTCACCCTCCACCCCCCCCCCCCACACACACACACGCAGTTCACCATGCAGATCTTCGTGAAGACGCTGACCGGCAAGACGATCGCGCTGGAGGTCGAGGCGAGCGACACGATCGAGAACGTGAAGGCGAAGATCCAGGACAAGGAGGGCATCCCGCCGGACCAGCAGCGCCTGATCTTCGCCGGCAAGCAGCTGGAGGAGGGCCGCACGCTCGCGGACTACAACATCCAGAAGGAGTCGACGCTGCACCTGGTGCTGCGCCTGCGCGGTGGCCTGATGGAGCCGACGCTGATCGCGCTGGCCAAGAAGTACAACTGGGAGAAGAAGGTGTGCCGCCGCTGCTACGCCCGCCTGCCGGTGCGTGCGACGAACTGCCGCAAGAAGGCGTGCGGCCACTGCTCCAACCTGCGCATGAAGAAGAAGCTCCGCTAATGCGCTGCCCTGTGGCCCCCACGCCTCCTCGCCCCTTCTCCGTCGCGGCGTAGACGGGGCGGGGTGAGAGAGGAGGAGGAGGGGGAGGGGGGGGTGGTGAGGGCAGCGGGTGGTTGAGGATGCGTTCGAGGGACGGGGAGGCAGCGGCGTGGCGCTTGTCTACGTAGCCCTTCCCCCCCCCCCCCATCCCTCATCCCCCGCTCCTCCACCCCCCTCCCCCCGCCCCGTCCGTCCGTCCCGCTGTGCCAATGTGCCGTCGACCTCTTCCTCCTTCGTTTTATTTTTCCTTTCGAGCCTCACCCCTCCTTTACGAGTCCAAACAACCTGGAAGCCCCCCCCCCCCCCGAGCCGGTGGCAACGCCGAGGCCGCCACCGCCACCCCACTTCCTTGCTGGATGTGAGGCCCTCGAGGGGCACAGACGCATCGCACGCACTCCCCCGCCACCCCCCCCCCCGCCATCCGCTGTACTTCTTCTCGAGGTCCCCGCTTCGGCTGCCAGCCCCTCCGCACCTCCGTGTGTGGAATCAGGAGGCCGGGTGCCGTGATGGGCGGGAAGAGGTGGGGCGGTGGGGACGCGCTGAGGTGACTGTGCCCGCGTGTGTGTGTATGCAGAACTCACTGCCTGTCCACACACGCGAGTGCGTCGCTGCACTTGTGGCCATCGACCTCCCCCTCCCCCCCTTCCGTGCGGTCAGCAAGTCCGTAGCCGCTGGACGCCGTACTAAGGGACGATATCGTGCACTCCTCGCAATCCTCATCCATTGTGCTTCGCGGTCCTTGTCCCCTTCTCCCCACACACACGCACACACTGACGCACATTCGCAGGAGGGTCCACGTTTGTTGTTGGTCACCCCATCTCCGTCCCCGTCGTACATCCACCCCTGCCCTTCCGCCCTCCTCCCTCCATCCACTCCGAGGAGACCTCCTGCGAGGGAAGGCGCACACCTTGCCCTCTTCCACCGCGCCCACCGGCATCGCAGCCCGAGGGTCGACGTCCGCGTGGCCTGGTCAGCCGCACGCTCTACATATCTCTCAGTGCGTGTGAGTGCGACGGCGCAGCGCATCCCCCAGCGCACCACACCCGCGACGCCCCTTCTAGCAATCGTAGGGGTCGGCCGCCTCCTTTCCGCCGCCAGGCCACACGCCGCAAACTCCCCACCGCAGGTCTGCGGCACGCTGGCGCCGGTGCCTGACGCCACTCATCCCTGCCCGCGCCTCCCTCCCCCCACCCCTCCCTCCCGCTGCTCGTCAAGGAGTCACAAGGGAGCAGAGGGACGTGGACGCGACCGTGGGCGTCGACGGTGCATACACGCACACACACACTCGCCGCCCGCCACCGGGGCTGCCTCCTTTTCGTGTGTCTGCTCGTTTCCTCATAATCATCTCCGGTCGACGTACTCCACTGCCGTGCGACGCCACGTAATTGAGAGACAACCTGGTCCTCTGGCCACCACCGCGCGCCCCCTCTTCAGTTTGCCCTTCAGCACTTCCACACGGAGAGTGGACGGCGTGCGCTTGTCGGAGCGGCCACCGCTCCAGCACCCCCCCCTCCAACAGTCACGAGCACGCACAGGGCAGCCCATCGTATACGCGAGCCCTCTCCCACCTCCATCCCTCACACCCTGCCTTCACCCTGCTTCGCTTCGGCGCCTGCCGCTCGCTCCCCCGTCCTTTGCCTCCTCCTCCTCCTCCTCCCTTCTCGCTCGCTTTAAGAGAGTCCACTACCTCCTCTTCGTGGCCGTGTGTGTGTGTGTGTGTGTGTGTGTGTGAGTGCCGTTGTTTCACTCTTCTTCGTGCTTGCTTGCTTTGCCTTGGCGTGGCTCCGCCTCGACTCCCTTGCGCGACGCTCTCCCGCTCCGTTCTGCTGTCTTCTCGTGAGAGTTCGCTTCTGCTGTTTGCCACTGCACACCCACATCCACATCCGTGCGTGTGTCTGTGTGTGTGTGTGTGTCTGTTCGCTTTAGTGGCTGCGTGCGACGGCACCTCGAGCGTGACCGTGTGTTGCACGGCGACTGCATCACAAGTACTCGTCCGCCGGCGTTAAGCCCTTCTATTTCTCCGCATCCACGCAAGTGCACACACACGCACTCTCTCTGCGTGTGTGCTTGTGTTTGTGTTTGTGTGTGAGCGTGTGTGGGCCCGTGTGGGCGCTCGAGTCTTGTGTTGAGGGTCTCGCGCTCTCTCTGTGGGGCGAACTCGCCTCTGCCCCCCACCACACCTCACCCGCCCTCTACCCCCTCTCTCGTCCCCGCAACCTCCCTGCCCTTTGTGCGAGGCGGACCCCGGTGGCACCAGCTCCGATACCTCCGGCAGAGGCACCCGCTGACACACGAAGCGCTGGTGTGCCACGTGACGTCGCGCCTCCTCCATCGCCTCCTCGCACCTTCCATTACTTCCCCCCCCCATTTCTTTCTGCGCTTGCTACAGCCGTCGTCGCGCGGGCCTCGATAGCTCCTCCCCTCGGTTGCGTTGTCTTCACCACTGCCCCCTCCCTCCCTCCCTCCCCCGCTAGCTCATCAGGTCGTGGTGCAGCTGCCTGGTAGTGGGCTTACTGCCGCACGAACGCGAACGCGTATACAAGCTGTCGCCTGGTCAACCCCCGTAGTGGCCGCCCCGCCACCTCCTCCTCCTTCTCACCTCCATCCACCTCTCTGTCTCTCTACAGCTCGCAACTTGCCTTGTCGTCTCCGCCCTATTCGACTTCTTCATTTCAGACCACTGCCACCGCTGCCGGTTGGCCCCTTCCCTTCCGCCCGTCTGCCTTCACACCGCCGTGTGTGCGTGTGCCTGTGCGTGTGCCTGACACGCCGCCACCGAAGGCACCGTAAGTTGCCACCCGCGCCCTCCCACCCTCGTCCTCTCCCCCCTTCAGTGTCGTTCTTTCCTTCGTTTCGCGTGTCCCTCCACCTCGACCGACCTCCCAACCCCCCCCACCCCGCGCGTGTGCTCCCCTCTCCCTTCTTCCTTCTTTCCCCATCGCGCGTGCCCACTTCTCCACCTCCTCTCCGTGGCCGTGCGTGCATTTGTGTGTGTGTGTGTGTGTGTGTGTGTGTGTGTGTACGTGTGTGTGTTGATGCGGGATTCGGCGAACCTTGTTCTGTTTATTGTTCCTACAGTAGTTAACAGGGGGGTGTATCCCTCGACGTGTGTGCGTGTGCGTGTGTGTGTGTGTGTGTAACTGCGTGAGGGACGCAGACCTGCATTGTGGCGTACGGCGTCGCTCGCTCGCCAAGGCGCACACAGCCCGGCCCCGGCACCTCCTGCGCCTGCGCACCACCACCTCCCTTGCTTGTTCGTGTGTCTTCTCTTCTGCTGTGTGCCTCCGCAGACAGCGCAACACTCCCACCCACCTCATCCTCTTCCTCCTCCTCCTCTGCGCCGCTGCCACGCACTCATGAACTCCATGCAGAAGATCGGGGCGGCCCTGCGCAGCGTCGGCGCGGGCACGCGCGACACGTTTGGCTGCACCAGCGCCTCCGACGTCATCGGCGACGACGCCGACAACAACTTCACCGCCGCGTCGGCCCGCAGCACCGGCGCGGAGGCGCCTGCTTTCGTCGAAGTTGATCTCCTGCGCAGCGACCTCAACCACGCGCGCCGGTTCCCTGATAACTCCATCCGCACGGCGAAGTACACGCTGCTCACCGGGGTGCCGCTCAGCTTGCTGTACCAGTTCTATAAGATCTCCAACTTTTACTTCCTGCTGGTCATGATCATCACTCTCGTGCCGGGTGCCAGCCCCATCAACCCCTTCAGCAGCGTCGTGCCGCTGTGCATCGTGCTCGGCGCCGGCATCATCAAGGACCTCTGGGAGGATTGGAAGCGGCGCAAGGCCGACAAGCTGGCCAACGAGATGACCGTGTACGTACTGCGCGTGTGCACGGCGGGCGCGGCAGGGACGGGCAACGCGGCGCACGACGGCGACGCGTCCCTCACCGGGTTCACGAAGAAGCCGACGGCGAACGCCAGCAGCAGCACCAGCAGCAGCGGAGCTGGCGGCGCGGACGGCGGTGGCGCTGACGCAAGCGCCACGAACGTGACGCCGCTGCACGCACAGCAGAGCGAGGCGGCGCGGGTGCCGGGTGGCCACGATCCCCAGTCGCGCCGCAGCCGCACCGTCCGCATCCTGACCAGCCCCACGAGTCCGCCGCAAGACCCCCACCCGCCCGGCCCCAACCGCGGTGAGGACGCAGACGTGGAGTTGACCTCGACCCGCGACGCGTCGCACGCGAAAGCTGCGGCGGGCACGGCGGTGCCGGGGCATCCGGTGGTCACCTTCCAGCCGGTTCGGAGCTGCGACGTGTACCCCGGCGACATCATGTTGTTCCGGCTAGGCGAGGAGGTGAAGGCGGACTGTCTTATCCTCAACACGTCGCTGCCGGATGGGCTGACGTACATCGAGACGGCCAACCTCGATGGCGAGACGAACGCCAAGACGCGGCGGGCCAAGATCCAAACCGTCGAGGTGCTCGGCACCGTGGAGGACTTGATCGAGCAGGCGCTCGGGGTACCGGCCAACAACGCCGCCGCCGTGAACGCCCGCATGCACGGCACGGCGCCCTCAGACGACGCAGCCGCGGCGCGGGACGCGTGGGCGCCGCCGCCGGCGAAGGTGCAGCTCGACTGCTGCGACGGCACCGCCGCGGGGCCGCGTGGCGGACAAGAGGGAGGAGACGCCGCGCAACGTGCCGCGACGGCCACGGTGACAACCTCCGTGGATGGCAAGTCGCTCGACCTCCGCGAGGGGGTTGCCGTGGTGCTGTCCACGGCCGGCTGCACGACACCAGCGCCCGCCGTCGTTGAGGACGACGCCAGCGTGGGCGCTGGCGGCATCACTTCCGTGCAGCGCTCCGCCGCGCACCTCGAGCGGGAAGAGGCGGAGGCGCTCAAGGCGGACGCGGCAGCCGCGTCGCCGGGCAGCCACCTGGTCTCTCCTGTGTACCACGAGCGCGGCTTCTCCGACGCCCTCCAGCCAAGCCAGCAGCCCTCCACGCGGCACTGCGCCACGTCGAGCATCGGTGGCATACCGCTCGGGCGCAGCGCGGCGGACTTTGGGGTCACGGCGCTGTCGCCGAGCCAGCCCACCAGCGGCGTCTTCAACCCGGAGCTGTCGACGTCCAGGCGCATTCTTCACGAGCGGCTCATGACGCTGGACGAGCGGCTTGCCGAGGAGGGACAGCTGCCCGTGCCAGCGGCCCTCCAGCGCCTCACCGACCGCTACGAGCGCGCCGTGCACAGCCGCAGCAGCAGCGCCGGGGTGGCAAGCTCGCACGCCTCGCGGGTGCGGCCGCAGGGCAACACGTCGGCGGCGGCGGCGGGGCCTCGCTGTGCCGACAGCGGCTCCGTCTTCATGGCGGACTCGCTCAGCAACGCTGTCTATCCCGCGTCCACGCTGCAGTCGCCGCAATCGAAGCAGCAGCAGTCCACCTCGCTGACGGTGGCGCCGAGTGGCTCGCAGTCCCGGTGGGTGTACTCCACCATCGAGCGCGGCACTCCACCCACCGCGGCGGCCCGGGGACGGCCGCGCAGTGACACGGCGGATATGGATTTCCCGGCCGGGGCGGGGGCGGGGGCGGCTGCCTCGAGCCTGGGCACGCCAGCAACGCCCGCGCCGCCGCCGCAGCAGACCCCCGGCGTGGTGCTCGTCTCGTGTGCCCCGACGCCGGACCTGTCGACGTGGTTCGGCCAGCTGCGGCTGCCATCGGGTGAGATGGTGCCGCTCGGGATCGACCAGTTCCTGCCCCGCGGGTGCATGATACGGAACACGGACTGGGTGCTTGGCGCCGTCGTCTACACGGGGTGCCACACGAAGATGCTGCTGAACTTGCGGCCGAAGCCGAACAAGATCACGAACATGACGCGGCGACTGAACCAGCTCAACGTCTTCTTGTTTATCCTGAACCAGCTGCTGATGTTCATGCTGTGCGGAATGGCCATCTGGAGCAAGCACCACCTGCTCCGCCCCCTGCCCGGCTCCAAGACCAAGTTCACGGCGTGGTACATCCAGTGGAGCCTTGAGCGGTACACCGACGTGGCCCTGTTCTGGTGGCGCTACTTGACCAACTTCGTGCTGCTCAGCTACCTCATCCCAATGTCGCTGTACGTGACGCTAGAGTTCAACAAGGCCATGCAGATGCTGCTCATCGGCGCCGACAAGCGCATGGCCGTCTTCGACGAGTTCACCGGCGCCATCAAGAACGCGCGGCCCAAGACGTCGGAGCTCAACTGCCAGCTGGGCCACGTGCGATACATCTTCACAGATAAGACAGGCACGCTCACCGAGAACCTCATGACCTACGTCGGTGGGGTCGTGGACGGGCACACACACAGCGAAACGGAGCAGCCCGGCGGCATCGGCCGCGCGCTGCTGCGGCGGCAGTGGAACGCACAGGGCCGTAGCCAGCACGGCACAGCGGTCAGCGCGAGCGCCTTCGCGAGTGGCACGTGGGCCGCCAACGCCTCCCCCCTGCGCGACCCGGTCGACGAGGCGGCGCGGACGGGCGGCCGGTTCTCTAAGAGTCCGCACACCACTCCCTTCCGCGGCCGCAGCAGTGCCGGCGCGGCTGCGGCTGCTGCACCACCGCCGGGTACGGGGGAAAGCGAGGAGGCCTCGTCCCCCCTCAACCCGTTCCTGTTACAGGGCAACGGCACCATGCGCGGGCCCGACGGCGGTGGCCATGACGCGGCGGGCGAGAGCGTTGGCGCGTCGAAGGCCCCGTCCGGGACAGCGGCGCTGCCGTACGTGATACCGGCGGTCCTGGGGGGCAGCTTGGTGGGGTCGACCGCGGCGGCGGGACACGACGGCAACGCGGCCACGTTCTTCACGCTCGATGAACCGAGCATCATCACCCCGCCCGAGGCGTCGTTGAGGCACGTCGGCGCCGCGGAGCGCCGCCCCACGCTGCCCCTCAGCGCGTCCCCCACCGCCGCGCGCAGCACCGGCGTCGAGGTGGACGAGGACGGCACCGCTGATGGCGATGCGGCCAACCACCACCGCCGCGACGGCGGCTCGCCGGCAACGCAGCAGATGGCCACGCCGACGGCAGTCTCTCCCACGCAGGCGCTGAGCCTCTGCCCCCCGGTCGCGCACCCTTCGAACAGCTACAACTGGGGCAGCAACGCCCTCAGCGGCGCCGGTGGTGGTGGTGGTGGTGGTGGTGGTGCAGCGTTGGACAGCAACACGTTCGCGCCGCCGGGTGGTGGCGGCGCCGCGGATGGCCTGCGGGGCGTACATGAGGGGGCTCTGGAGCGCGACCCGGTGTTCCGCTACCTGCGCGCCCTGGCGCTGTGCCACTCGATCGTGTGTTTTCCCGTCGAGACGCCCGAGAGCGTCGCCGCAGCCGGCGATGCACCACCGCAGCAGGACGACGAGGCGGCGGACCAGGCGGGCGGGCGCAGACGCCGCCAGAGGCGCCGTCATCGCGATCCCGCGGCGGCCAGCGATGGCGGTGGGGGTGCCACTGCCAACCCCGCAGCGACGCGGGGCGCGGCCGGCGGTGAGGATGTGAGCCCGAGCGGGCGGGAGGTGCACCACGACCACCACCACCACCACGGACGCGAGCGTCCGCAGCAGGGCCGCACCGCCGGCTCGGCCGGCGCCCACTCTCGCACTCTCTCGGCATCGCAGCGCAACGCGCACGGGGCGCCGCCGTCCGGGCACGACGCGCTGCCCAACGCCCTCTCCCTCGCCAACCTGACGAGCGGCAACTTCGTCGAGATCCCGTACGCGGCCCCGGCCGGGCCGGGCGGAGTCCGCGACGAGTTCGAGCCCATCAGCGCACCACCCCGCACCTCCTCGGCGCAGGACCGCGGCACGTCCCTCAGCTCCGCCCCGCCCGCGAACCCCACGACGACGACGACGAGCCCCGCCATCTCCCCGGCACACGTGCGCGGCGACCGGTCCAACAGCGGCCTGTTCCAGCTCCACCAGCGCCACCTGAGCGCCGGCTCCACCGGCGGCGGCGGCGGCGGCGGCGGCGGCGTGCACTCGCGGCTGCCAACCCGCGATATCTTCAACCTCAGCGTGAACAGCGCGGGCCGCCTGCACGGCCGCACCAGCAGCGCCAGCTGGTACCAGAACCGGTACCTCCACCACGCGGCTGTCCACAGCGGCGGCGGCGGCACGGCGTCCAACGTCTTTGCCGGCTCCCCCTCCGCGTCTTTCCGTCCCCCGTCCGGCAACCTCGCCGCGTCGGCACTGCGCCAGCGGCACCGCGCGCGACTGAGCGGCAGTGCGAGTGCGTTCCCGGGTGGCGGTGGTGGTGGTGGAGGTAGTGGCCTTTACGGCGCCAGTGCCAACACCGCCTCCGCGGTCATCGGTCCCGTCTCTGGGTTGGAAGACTTCATCGACCGCAGCAAGATCTACGAGGGCCAGTCGCTGGACGAGATCGCGCTGGTCAACGCAGCGCGTGAGAACGGCTTCTCGCTGTTCGAGCGGACGGCGAAGCAGATGTTCGTGAAGGCGCTGGGCCGCGTGCTGTGCTACGACATTGTCGCCGAGCTCGAATTCACGCCGCAGCGCAAGCTGATGAGCATCCTGCTGAAGCGGCGGCCTGATCTCGACTCCGAGGCGGCCGCCACGGCGGCTTCGGCCGGCACCGCCTCGCACTACCACCGCGCTGTCCCGTCTGCGGTGCCCTACGCAGACCCGGTCCACCCCCACTCCAGCGCGGCGGAGGTGTCGCTGCGGCAGGAGGAAAGTTGTGGCCGCGTCGGGGAGGCGAGGGCGAGTCGCCGCCCTGCGCCCTTGCCCAGCTTTCCGTACGGCAACTCCGAGAGCGGCGAGGAGGAGCCGCTGCAGCGGCAGTCCACCGCCATGATGGCGGTGGCGGCTACGAAGCCCGCGCGCGATGACGCCCGTGCGCTCCTCGCTCCGCGCGGTGTGCCGCCACCACCACCACAGCAGCCGCAGTCGTCGGTCGCCGGCCTTCCGCCTGCGAGCATCCGCGACACGCTCCGCTTCCCGCCACATGAAGAGCAACAACTCATGGAGTCGGCGCGGCGGCTGCTCAGTCAGGCCTCCTTCAACGACGTGGCCTCCTACGCGAACTACGCGAGCGGCACGTTCTCTGGCGGCGGCGGCGGTGCGCGTGCGACGGGGACGGCGGCTCCGTCTAAGTACCTGCTGCTCGTAAAGGGAGCCGACAGCAGCATGATGGAGGTGGTGAACATGCAGAAGCGGTCCAACGTGCGGGTGAAGGACAAGATGCTGAAGGAGCTGGACGCGATGGCGAAGCTCGGGCTGCGCACGCTCGTGGTGGGGCAGCGTTACCTCACGGAGGAGGAGGTGCGGGCGTGGCTGCCCGTCTTTAACGAGGCGCAGTGTGCCATGCAGGACCGCTCGGAGAAGCTGCACGAGGCGTACGCGATGCTGGAGAAGGACGTTGACATTGTGGGCACCACGGCGGTGGAGGACAAGCTGCAGGAGGAGGTGCCGCAGACGCTCGAGTTCTGCATTCAGGCCTCCATCGTAGTGTGGATGCTGACGGGCGACAAGCGCGAGACGGCAGTCACGATTGCGCACACGAGCGGCCTCGTGTCGGAGCAGTTCACCGACTACGTGTGCCACCTCGACGTGTCGGACATTGTCGAGGAGGAGGCGCTCCTGCGGCAGCAGCAGCGCTTCGAGGAGCAGCGCCGACAGAGGGAGAAGGGCGGCGCCGGCCCGGACAACGGCGACGGCGACGATGAAGACGAGGCGGACGACGCGAGCGAGGATGCACATCAGAGCTCCTCGAGCAGCTGCAGCTGCAGCGGCTTCTCCGCGCCACCGATGCTGGACTCTCGCGCCGAAACGAACGTCCCCAGGGTTTCGCTGAGTCCAGGCAGCGGTCCGCAGCTGCAGCAGCAGCGCCGTGGCAGGAGGGCCAGTAACGCCTGCAATACGAGCACGGCCACGCAGACGCACCGCGGCGCCTCCTCTGACGCTTCCTCGCCGCCGCCGCGCAGCACACGCACGCACTCGGCCAGTCAGGACCACGCCACCGCCACCGCCGCCGCCGCTGCCACGACCCATCACGTGCCGCCGCAGCAACTGCAGCAGGAGCAGCAGGTGGACAGCAGCTTCACCACTGCCGCGGGCGTGAGCGGGAGCAGCACTGCCGCCACAGCCGCCCAGGCCCTTCTTGCGCGCAAGTGCAGCCGCATCGAAGAGCAGCTGCGGGCCGCGGAGTCCAAGTGCGACGCCGGCGAAGCGGCGTTCGGCACGCCGTCGGTCGTCATCGTCGTGGACGGCAAGACGCTCGACTTCATTTTCGGTGACCAGGAGCGGGCGCGGCGCTTCTTCCTGCTGGGCAGCCGCTGTCGCAGTGCCGTGTGCTGCCGGATGACGCCGCTGCAGAAGGCGAAGATCGTGCGCATGTTCAAGCGCAACATGAACGCCGTCGTCCTGGCCATCGGCGATGGCGCCAACGACGTCTCTATGATTCAGGAGAGCAGCATCGGGGTGGGCATCATGGGGTTGGAGGGGTCGCAGGCGGAGCTGGCGAGCGACTACGCGTTGCCCAAGTTCCGCTTCCTCAAGCGGCTCCTCTTCGTGCACGGCCGCTTCTCGGTGTTCCGGGAGGCGCACTGCATCGTGTACTCGCTCTACAAGAACGTGATCGTGACGGTGGGCATGATGGGCTACCAGTTCTACACGGGCTACTCTGGAATGGCGCTGATCGACTCGTGGCTGCTCGCCATGTTCAGCATCTTCTTCTGCTCGCTGCAGCCGCTCATGATTGGAATTCTCGACAAGGACGTCGAGGACGAGCTGGCTGAGTCGCTGCCGAAGCTGTACCCGCCGCTGTCGCGCGAGTACATGTACTTCTCTTTCCCGTACATCTTCAAGTGGCTCTTGGACGGCCTCATCGAGGGGCTCATCTTCTTCTTCTTCGTCATGTACGCCGTCGGGGTGCAAGATAACTTGTACCCGTACATGACCGCCGCCATTGAAGACTACGGCACCACCTTCTTCACGATGCTCGTCCTCGTGGCCGACCTTCGCGTGGGGGCGACAGTGACGTACTACATGGTCCTCTTCGCCATCGCCGTCATTGTAGAAACGCTGGCCTTGCCCGTGATTGAGCTTGTCTACTCCGCCATCAACAACCTGGCTGGCAGCAACTGGTGTGTGCGGGTGGCCAACGAGCTGTACGGCACCTCTGGCAAATTCTGGCTGATGCTCTTCTTCGCCACCGGCGTGATGGTCGTCTTCACGCTGGCCTCGCACATGTACATTCAACTCTTTGCGCCGTGGAAGAACGGTGGGTTCGCGATGCGGGCGGCGCTCAGCTCGCACCACCGCATCCCGTACGAAAAGACGAAGCGCGACCTCAAGGCCGAGTACGCCCGGCTGCTGGCGCGGTACGAGGAGCTCGTTGCGGCGCAGCAGGCCCGCGAGGGGGCGGCGAACGGCAATTCTGATGACACGAATGGAGCTGCACCGCGGGGTGCGACCTCAGCGGTTTGATTAGGGCGTGTGCATGTGTTTGGTTATGTGCGTGTGTGCTTGTGTGTGTGTGTGTGTGTGTGTGTACGTGTGCGTATCCTGCCCGTACTCCAACTCCTTTGGTGCGTCTTCTCCTCCTTCACTTCTTCGCTTTCTTCCGTCAGAGTACCGGCGGCACGGTGGTGTGTATGTGTGTGTACGTGTGCGTGCTGCTGCCTGCCTACCTCCCTCCATCTCCACTTCCATTCTTCTCGCTTCCCCCATTCCCACTCCACCTCTGGTGGTTCCTGCCCTAACCCCCACCCCTCCTTCCCCCCCCCCTTTACGAGGTGGTGCCCATCGATGTTGCCAAGCCGCTGAACGAAGCCTGATGCAGCGCTGCCCTGTGCGCGTACGTCTCCACGTCACCAACCGCAGTGCGCAAGCAAATGGCTTGAAAACGGAGTCCCGTCACTCCGCGTCCCGCCGCGTGGCGTGGCGTGGCTTGGCGGTGCACTCTCTCCACTCCCCCCCCCCACCCTGGGTGTTGTGCCTCA